>JAKFQP010000964.1:15403-65869 GCA_023375905.1 Nycticorax nycticorax
GGGCCAGGCTGGGGGAGCAGGAGCTGAGGACGGAGCTGGGAACAACAGCCTGCCCCAGGGGAAAGGTTTGGGAGTGGGTAGCAAGACCACGGCAAGCTGCTTGGGGTGGCTCTTCGTGCACGTCACCGCTTGCCTGATACTGCAGCTGCTCCATGGCCCGGTGGTGGGGACTGGGCAGCATCCCCCAAATCCTTGCCGACAGCACTGTCCTCTCAGCCCCCCTTTCCCATCCCTCCCTGGCACTGCTGTCACAGGGGAAGGCTTTTCTGTTCAGAGGGATGGTATCTCTCTGTGCCTCCAGCTTAATTTAAGGATGGGGTTTGGGTGGTTGCTCTTTGGCCACCTTTCCACTGGGGCGTTATAGCTCAGAAATACCAAAATGTCATGTTTCTGCCACCCATCCAGGAACTATTTTAGGCCATTAGATATTGTCTTGTTCACCTGTATTTTATGGAAGGAAAGAGGATGGGAGATTAAACAGTTCACTTTGGCTTCAGCAAAACATTTGGGTTCAAGCAAAAGCGATGGGATTTGGGGATGTTTCCAGCAAATCCAGTTCTTCCACCCCAACTTTTTGCGTTTCAGCTTCTGAACTTACCTGCATGTTCCTGGCTGGGCAGGATCATCCCAGCCCTGGCCAGGCTTTGCTCCTCTTGGAGGTGGCTTGGCCGGCAAAGCGCTGCGGGGCCCGGCCCTGCCCTTAGCAAAGGCTGCCTGTGTTGCTGTACACACGGTGCTGTGGGGACCCCAAACCCATGCCCCCGTGCTGCCAGAGATGCCATCTTTGTTCAAAGCCCAGGGTGCCCAGGGTGCAGGCACTCGGGGCATGCTTACACTGCTGGTGGTGCTGTGCCTAACTGCAAAGGGGCTCTCTGTCCTTCAAGGAGAGGGAGCAGAGCCAAAATTGGGGAATTCTCCATTTCTGCTTCTCCGGCATGAGGACTGGGTTGTTCTGCAAGCGCAGGGAAGGGAACTGCGTCTGTGTCTTAAATAGGCACTGGGTATGGAAGAAACTTGTGCGTACGCCCTAGTGGCAGGGGAAGAGCTGGAAATAGCACTTACATCTTCCAACATGCTCAAGCACATTCCTCCTCCTGGGCCAAAGCATGCCAGAGAGAGTGTGTCGCACAGTGGGGGTCTCTCCCATGTTGGTGCCCTGGAAGGGGAGTGTGGAAGGGAGAGGTGGGTGTCCCACCAGGAAGGCTGGAGGTGCAGGTGGTCCTGATCTGCACAGGACAAATGATCCAGGGCATCAGGTTTCCCCAGCGCCTCCCTCGGCTGTATTTATACCCAGGTGCACCTGGCTGCCCTTGTTGGGGGATCAGGGGTTGCAAGGCGTGACAGGGTCGCTCCAGTTCCTGCAGGCTGTTAGGGGCTTCAGCGCCAGGCCGGTTGCCAAGGGGAGATTAGCTGTGACCATGTTCTGTGGGGATACCTGGCGTCTGGGTTCAGTATGACAGCACACATTCCTGTTCCCTGGGCCCATCTCTGCTGTGCAGCTTCTGCTGTCAGCGCACAAAGCTGAGCCACAGGAGTGGGTCGGGGTCTTTTCCAGGCAGTTGGAGAGTGGGGGGCGTCCCTGCACTCAGCCTAGGGTGGGTGAAATTCAGGCTGGCTTGAGGCAGAGGGGTTTTGATGCTGAAGTTTGCTCACGTCTCAGAAAACATGCTTGTTAGCACAAGGAAATCTGGATACTCTGCAAATTGCTGTGCGTTGTGTGCTCGACAGCCAGCCCAGCAAGTTGATGTTTGTTGGGACACATCTGGCTTTGTGGTGTCACGCTGATACTCCAGCTTCATTTTGCAGCCAGGAGGACTTCAAGGCAGACGGATGAGGAGTCTGGTGACCCTGCAGCGTAGAGCTGCAGGGCACTAAGGGCCTAATTCCTGCTGCAAGGCAGATGCTGGGCCCCTTGGATGCTGTGTGTCAGGAGGCTGCTGGGGAGAAAGAAGTGAGATTGCAGGACAAGGGGATGAGGAGGCTGTTGAGGTTCTGGCTCCGTGGCAGGAGGCAGAGGCACCATGTCCAGTGACACTACATGCCTCTTTTTGGGTTCAATCTGTCCCACTGGATTTCTACCTAATAACTGTGCCAGACTTGCAAGCAGCAAGCTGATTCCAGCTCCAGTTACAAGATGGGTCAGCCTTCAGGGAGGAGGAAAGAAGTATGTGGCTGTTTTCCCGGAGCAGGAGGATGGGCAAAAGCTCTTTCCCTTCTGCCTGTCAGCGGCCAATGTGGCAGGACCTAAGCCATGATTCCTGCTCCTCTTTCCACAGCTCTCTCCAACTTGCTCCGTGATGCCGAATGGTCCCTGCGCTCCCACACCATCACAGCCATGTGGTGACTGGGATGAGTGTTGGCAATGTTCATCTGACCTTGTCAGAGCAGGCAGGGAAGCCTCTAACCCCTGGGCTCTGCCCCATTACATGGAACACAGAGGGGAACAGCTTTTCCAGCTGATTTTAGTTTTTAAAGTGGCATCAGGTTGATGGACAGAAGGGTCCAGAAAAGGCAAAATAACCTGTGATAAGGATAGGACACACCAACAGCACTCAGCCAGCTCAGCAGGCCAGTATGGAGAGGATGCTCCCTAGGTGCCCCTTGGTCTGGGATGCTGGATTGGACAGTGGTATGGCCACCACAGCTCAAGGCAGGCCTCAGCGTACTTATCTGGAAAGCTGAGCTAATCAGTTGATCAACCATGGTGTAGGGAAGTGTCAGTATGTCTGCAGGACCTTTCTGCTGGGGTGCTGAGTTTTGAGGGCTGTGCTGGGCTCTGTAGTGGCATCAGTCATAGAATCATAGAATAGAATCATAGAATCGTTTAGGTTGGAAAAGACCTTTGAGATCATCAAGTCCACCCGTTAACCTAGCACTGCCATCCCACCCCCAAACCCTGGCCCTAAACACCTCATCTACCCTTCTTTTAAATCCCCCCAGGGCTGGGGACTCGACCCCTTCCCTGGGCAGCCCCTTCCAGCACTTGACAACCCCTTTAATGAAGAATTTTTTCCTAATATCTAATCTAAACCTCCCCTGGCACAACTTGAGGCTATTTCTTCTTGTCCTGTCACTTGTTCCTTGGGGGGAGCAGAGCCCGACCCCCCCCGGCTCCCCCCTCCTCTCCGGCAGTTGTAGGGAGCGATGAGGGCTCCCCTCAGCCTCCTCTGCTCCAGGCTGAACCCCCCCAGCTCCCTCAGTCTGCATGGCTGAGCCGTAGGTGTTCCCACAGAGCGTGTTCCTGGGAACTTCCCCTTTGGAAGGTCTGCCTAGGTGAGATGGGGATGCTGGGAAATCCTGTCCTGTACTGGAACCTCTGTACCTACTGGATGAGTTTTACCAGTTTGCCCATGATGGCAGGTGGGTAGTTACAGGTGGGGATGGGGATGAGAGATCTCCAAATGGCTTATGGGGGTTGACGCTGGCTGTAGTCGTACGTGTGGATGTTGGCTGGTAGGACAACGGAAAGGAGACGGGGCTAGAGGGGAGTGTGGTGATTTATGTCACTGTTTGTTGATTTACACTGTAGGTGGCTTTGGCCCAGTGGGCACCTGGACCAACATTTTCATTTCCTCCATCTGCTTTTAGTTTCAGTGACTTCCAGGGGTACAGGCAAGGGAAGTGGATCAGGGACAACTGAGATGTACTCGTCAGGAAACATCTTGGCCAGGAAACTTTGAGATTAGCATTGTGATCAAAAATGTTTCTTGTAGGTTTTTGCGTCTTGCTGTACCCAAGCTGTCTTCTGGCAGCATGAGGCCACCTGATGAGTGGAAAAGACCCCCTTCCTTGTTACGTGCATTGCATGGTGTGGTGGCTGGGCGCAAGCACTTCAGAGCTGCAGCAGGGCCTGGATGTGACCAGCACAGGGGCAGCAAAAGATGATGTCTGTCTTCTGACCAGATGTCTACTGCACTCCCAAGGTATCACAGGGTGACAGGTTTGAACCGTGCTGGGAGGAACAGAGAGTGGGGTCCCTGGCCATGGACAAGGTCCTGGAGTCAGAGCTTGAGCTCTTCTGGGGCTTCAGGAACATGATAGCTGAATCTTGACCATGAGGGTTCAGTGGCCCAGCAGAACAGTGACAGCAGCAGGAGCCTGGCAGTGACCAAGTGGCTGTCCTAGGTCCTTCGGGGGGGAAATAGCAATTCACCCCATTTGTTCAGAGATGTCATAGGGCCAAAACAGCACAATTACACCTTCTAGGGAGCAGGATGGAGCTCAGGCTGAGCACTCCAGTTACTCCCATCCCTCCTGGGCACAGTCACAGGAGCACTGGGGCTGTAGGACACCCAGGGCTGTTAGCAGCTGGATGTTCTGCTAGGAGGCCCTGGCCGAGCTGTCTTGCCCCTAGATACCTTCTAGTCAGGGAGACACGGCCCGCCTGAGATCTGCTGCTCAGCAGCGTCTCCCTCACAGACACTGAGTACAGAGGGAGCCAGGGCCAGCACGCTCCGCAGGGTGATGCTTTGGTTAAGTGCCTATGATATGCAAGAAGGTCCTTACCCTTCAGGATGATTCACTGAAGGATGATGATGAGGAACCTACCACCTCTCCCATCCCCTTGTTATTCCTCCACTGCAGCCTTTTAATTTGTGCCCCCTGCCCATATGTCCTGCGCCAAAGCTTCCCCTCTCCAGCAACCATGCCCTGTGTGTCCCAGCCTTGCGTCTCATCCTGGCCCATTCCCTCCCTCCCCAGGGACCCAAGAAATGGGCAGCAACTGAGGATGTGCAGAGGGTGAGGTCTGACTGCTCTCTCCGGTTCTCTGCCCCAGTGGGAGATCATTTCCCCACAGCCTGTGGGGTTTCCCCACGCACACCCAGACAGGGCAGGGCTGTACCGGCTTTTTCATTCCTGTCTCCACTCCTTAACACTTCCTCTCAGACCTTTCGAGATCATCATCCTCCTGACCATCTTTGCCAACTGCGTTGCACTGGCCATCTACCTGCCGATGCCCGAGGATGACACCAACGTTGCCAACTCCAGCCTGGTAAGGCGCAGCCCGTCCCGCTGTCCCCCCTCGCGGGACGGCCAGGCACTTGGCTGCGAGGGCTCTCCGGAGATGGTCCGCAGTGTGGCGTGGGTGCAAGGTGATGATACCCCTGCTGCTGCCCATGGGGTGCAATCAGGCATCATTGGTCCAGCGAGAGATGCTGCAAAGTCGGAGGGAGGCAGAGTGGTGGAGAAATGGCTGCAAAAGGGGTTTTCAGAGGGGCTGAAACCACCACCAGGTTGAGATCAAAGGGAGCAGATTGGTGTGGGAAGTACATAGGGAGGAACAGCTGATGCCCAAAAAAGAACACATTCCCTCCATTTTTTTATCATGACACTTCCAAGAGGAAACATCTTGTTCCAGAAAGGCTGAAATGTTTTGTTTCAGCATTTTTGGAATAAAATTTTCTGACTTTTCATTTCAAAACTGTATTTTAATTTTGGTACTTTGTATTTAAGAGGGGAAAAAAAAAAACCATCTCTGTTAAGCAGAGAGGTTGCTCCTTTCCAATTAGTTATTCCTTGGGTTTTTTTGCCTGGAATAAGATGTTTTGATGTGATCCAAATCAACAGTTTGCACTATTCTTGGTTTGCCACCCCTTTCCCCTCTTCACATCCCCATGGCGGTTCAATCCACCATTGAGAGTCCGAGTCTGGTGACTAAATCAAAGCCTCTAAATGTGCCCTTTTTTAATGAGATGTTCTCTTCTGCTTATTCCAGGGCTCCTCAGTGTCGAGGTTGGGTGTCTTGCATGCGGGCATTGCTGGCAACTTGTGACTTAAAAAAGCACCTCTCTGGTTTTTGCCTGTTCCCTAGAGACTCTGCAGGGAAATATGCTAAAGCAGTCAAAGAATCTGAGACACAAAACGCAAAGTACGCTTTTACTTGTGCAGTTTTTAGCTCCTTGAACTGCTTTTGTCTCTTTCCCTCTCGACAGGCTTTTAGTGGCACTGAAGGTAGCGTTTACTTCTTATTTCCTTGGCAAAAGAAGAAAAGGGGTCATTAGTGGCAATGTGTTACTATGTCTTTTAAAAATAAAGCCAAGGTAGGTGGTTTTAATTCCCCACAGAGGAGGGGAATTAAAAATACCCCTGGTACTTTGGGATGCTCATTCAACCCCCCGGCGCGCTGTCTGGCCAGCTTTAATGCCTGGGAGCTGAGGGCAGAGTTAAGCTCAAGATATTGGTTTGGTTTCTTCCCTGGCTGAGGGGGCATAACAGGATCGGGAAGGTGCAATTATCTCAGCTGAGATATTAAAGAGGCAAAGCAAAACTGGGTCAGGTTGAGCATGGAAAGCAGGAGGTGGGGACAGTGGGGATGGGGGCTTCCCACTGGGAGGGGTTTTGGGACTTGGCTGGGAGCAAGACACCTGGGCGGGCAGAGCTGGAAAAGCCCAGCAGCGTGGGGCAGTGTGGGATGACGGGGGGTGGGCAACCTGCCCGCAACCCGCCCGCTGGTGCCCAGCAGGGGCTGGTGCTGCCCAAGAAGGACCAACAGCCTTTCCCGTTAATCAGAGGCAAGCAGGCAGGGAGTAAGTAATGTCATCTATAAATGAAACTTCATCTATTTGGATTTATTGTGTATTAGATTACCTATGCTATAGCCTATTGGGGGATTTTTCAGCCTGTGCCATGCCAACAGCCCCTTGTACCAGGAGCCTGGCAGCCCCAGGCCTCTGTTCTTTTGTCCCTGCTCTGCGTGCGCCCTTGTCATCATGTTCTGGTAGCTTTGTAGGAGCAATCCCAGCGGAGAGCTGAGCCAGACCCCTGTCACCTCCAGCATCAGGCTGTGATCTGCCTGGCGCCCACGGGGAGTGCAGCCTGTTGGAAGTGTTTCCTCCTGCAGCACAGAGATGCTGCAATCTGCATTTAATCTCTGCCTGTCGCTTTTTTAATTGCCTCTTTTCATTGCCCTGTCCTCTCCAGAGAGGATGGAGTTTCTCTAAAGAAATTGTTGAGGAGGTAAAGCGTATGAGGGGAAACTGAGTCGGAGCAGCGAGGACATTGAGCCACGTTATTTGTGGCTGGGGCTCAGCCTAGCGAGCTCACAGCTAACGGGCATGCAGGACCCTGTCCAGCCCGAGCTTCCTTCGGAGAAGCCTCCTGCATCCCAGGCACCTCACGCAGTGGAAGCCACTCTGCTCTAACGCTGGGTCTCTCCGGCAAGGAGAGTCTCGGGAGGGGAGGATCTCCTGGGGGGCCGCTGTGGCCACCTTCTTCCTGCAAGGTTGGAAAACCCAGAGAGCAGCCGCGCTCCTGACTCTGCCTTTCCAGGACCACCCGGGTAAGATTTGCACACAGAGTTTACACTAGATTTGGAATTGATCTCATGAAAGCTTTGTCAACCAGAGCTCGTTTCGGGGGATGAAAAAAGTACGTTTAATAACCTGTAAATCTATGAATCCATTTCGCTTTCTCCTGGAAGAAATACAGTTGTTTAACTTCAACATATTTCATTACTATTCCTTTTAGGTTAGATTTCTTCTAATTGAGAAGATACTTTTTTTGTAATGCTGTTTTTGTCTAATTTTGTCTAATGAAATCAAAATATTTTCTTTGATCCTGATGAAATGATTTTGACTTCTCAACTTGATTGACAATTCACAGCATTTGTTTTCAGTTTGACCTGAGTTTCTAAAATTGTCAGCGAGCTCCAAATCACACCATTTGCCTTTCAGTGGAAGCCTTGTTCCAGGAGCAAGCAAGTTCAGAAATGTGTTTAGCAAGGCAGGTTACTCAAGGGGATTCACCCAAGAAAATACAGATGTTTGCATGTGAGCTGGCTGCTGGTCCGTTACGGTCAGCAGAGAAATAAAGGCAAATTTAGACTCAGGTTTGTCTCCCAGGGCAGTTGGTCTCCCCACACGCTGCCCATTTTTCCCCACTAACAGGACCAAGGGCGACTGCTCAGGGAGAGGCCGCCCTTTCAGAGCATCCAAAAGCTGCTGTTGCTCTTTACCCGGCATCTTGAGGGATGCGCATAAGGATGCAGCTGTATGAGCTTCCCCTGCCTCAGTCCTCCCTTCGCTCTGGGCTGGGGCTGCTGTCGAGGGCCAGCAGCCTGCTCAGCCTGTGGCTTGGCAAGCCTGACAGCCTCTGTGGCTCAGCCTGGGGCGTTGGTGGGGCTCAGCCTGGGGCGTTGGTGGGGCTCAGCCTGGGGCGTTGGTGGGGCTCAGCTTGGGGCGTTGGTGGGGCTCAGCTTGGGGTGTTGGTGGGGCTCAGCTTGGGGCGTTGGTGGGGCTCAGCCTGGGGTGTTGGTTAGGCAGCTGATCCAGGCCCCTATGATGTCCCCGCTGCTGTCCCTTCCTGGCCCTACTCATGGGGGCTCGGCCACCCCTGGAGCCTTTTCATGTACCGCCCTGCCATCACAAAGTTCCCTTCTTTCAAGCTCCTTCCCCTATGGGCAGAGCTGGCGAGAGGCTTTCACCTCCCCTTTGCATAGATCCCAGCTATGACTTGCTGCCTGTTGCTGGTGCACGGGTCTTGCCTTCCAGTTTGGCCAGCAGAGCTGAATGCCACAGCAGCTTCCAAAGCCTGCTCCATCAAGCAGGATGCCCCATGGTCCCCAGCTCCACAGCAAGGCTTCCTTTGAGGGGACCTTGCTGACCGTCTGCTCCCAGCCCTGGAGAAGGGTGGATGAGCTCCAGCTCCCCTGGATTTCCCTTCTTCTAGTGAGGCTCTCCACACCCAGGGTCCAAATCATTCTGTCCATGGTTTTGCTGGCTGAGGTGGTAGCACCCAGCAAAGCCTTTTCAAACCAAGCAGACCTAGAGCATCTAGTCCAGGGACAACCCTCAGGAATGCTAGCGAGGTGTACCAAGGGACGTGGAGCCATGAGGAGCTCTGGATAGCAAGTGGGGGAGATACAGTGGTGAACAACTCATTGTAGGGCCTGGCCCCTCCATGCTTGCATTGCTGCTGGGGAGATTTATTGCTTTTCTGGTTCCTGTCTCTGCAACCCAGGGCTTTGTCAAGCCCAGGTCCATCACTTGTTTATGGGAAAGGAGGAGCTGTGGCTGGGGATATGGCAGGAAAATCATGGCATCACAGAGCAGCTGAGGGTGGGGGCACCTCTGGAGATCACCTAGTCCAACCCCCCGCTCTAAAAAAATTGTGCAAACAATTCAAAGAGTCTCCCAAATTCTTCCCTGCACGTCTCCCCGTCCCAAGCTCTCCCCGTGCTCTGACAGAGGCTGCATGAGAAGCAGAATAGTTTCTCTCAATGTCTCTTCCCAGGCATGGTTCGCAGCAGCCCCAAGGGGCTGCCTGCCCTCCGCTGTGCCCTTCCCATGCTGGGTACCAGGGTTTCCCATCACATACCCAAAGGAGCCTTCGTCTGCTCCAGCCCTCATCTTCACTTTGATTTCCAAAGGAAGGGGAGCCTTTGAGATTGGTGTTCCCATGCATTCATTAGCTGTCCTGTCCCTTTTCCCTCACAGCCGCAGGGCTTGTCTCATCTACATCCAGGGCAAAGGAAGAAGGACCCAGAGCTACTCTCTTTTGCAAAGCGTGGTTGCTGCAAGCCCCTGGACCACACCCTTATGGGCGCTTTATGTTTAAAAAGCCCTTATGAAAGGCTTCAGCAGCACCGCTATCTGCCCTGCATGTCCTGGTGCAGCCTGTCCATGCATGCATCCAGGTCAACCCATTGGTGCACATACAAACCCCGTTTCTCTGGGGGAGGGTGGTCAAACACTGGCATGGGTTGCCCAGGGCGGTGTGGAGTCTTTGGAGACATTCAAAACCTGCATGGACTAATTTCTGAGCAATCCACGGTAAGCTGGCCCTGCTTGGAGCAGCGCGGGCTTGCACGACGTGATCTCCAGAGATCCTCGCTGGCCTCAGGCCTCCTGTGGTCTGTGGCAACTGCCTCAGCCATGGCCAGGGCCACCCCTCTGCCTGGCAGCAAAGGGTGGTGTGAGCCAGCGGCGGTGATGGGGAGCAGGGCCTGACTGGGACTCGAGGGGAGGTGCGGGGGCTGATGGGGCAGGAGCAGAGCGCGCAGAGGAGGGCAGGAGGCTGGGGGTGGTTTGGAGGGGTCAGGGAGGAATGTGGGTGCTGTGGGTCTCGCTCCACGTGGATGTCTTCTGCTGGGAAGCAGAGGTAGCTCTCCATCTGCGTTATGGTCACACTGTCCCCTCACCTTCTATCCCCTATGTTGGCCAGCCAGGAGCTTTTATCTAAGTCCAGCTCCCCCTATTTCCTGGGAGGAGACATCAAGGACATGCAGCTGGGGCTCATTCTGCTGAGCCCCGCCTGGTCATAAGGCCTGGGAGCTGACATTGCCGAGCAGGCTGGATCTGTGCCGTGTTGCATTGCATTGGCGTGGTGCACGCTGTTATTCCTGCTGCTCCGCGGCTCATTCAGTGCCAGGTCAGGTTACTCTGTCCCCAAACATGGTTGAAGCGTGCGTGTGTGTAGCAGCCTGGTGTGCTACAGAGACCTGCATCTTTTTATAGTGGCCTTTTGAAGGCTGGGTCCTTCATACACCCAATCCCAGCTCTGCCGGGTGGCCCTGCTGCCCTTCCCCCAGCAGCCTCCCACCGTGGGTCACCAGCTCTGAATTCCAGGGGTGATGAGGGGACAGTGGGTGGCGGTGGCACAGAGCGGGTCCTCAGCTGCTAGAAACTGGCCAGGGCATCAATGAAGTCAGCAAAGTTGTGCCTGTACATGGCGTGTGCCTGGTGTCAGGGTCTGCCATGTCATGGCACAGCTATGGGCTTGGGGTGGCCGCTTGGGTCACGAGCTTGGGTCTGATCTGCGACATGGGCAGCAGCAGAGCTGGGGGAAGTGCATGTCCAATTCCTTCTCAAATCAGCCCTGGCACATGAGGTGGGGTCTGCACCAGCTGCAGCACATGTGGTGCTTGACCTGGTGTAAAGTCTGCCAGGACAAAACACCCCTTAGCTTCTTTCTGCTGGTATCCAAAGGCAGCAGTAGGTTTGCCCTGGCTCGGGACATTGCTTTGTGGCCACATGAGTTTCATTGCCAGTATGTGTCCTGCAGCTCCATCTACCACTTGGAGAATCCAGAGAGTGCTTGCCATGACCCACTGAAAGGCTCCCCCACCTCAGCCCGATGGCAAAGATGCTTGTGAGATGTCTTCATAGTCAGGGGCCTGGCTCCTCTTGCTCTGCTAACATCAGCACTTGCCCACAGTTTACAGCCAGATAAGCTGGGGGAACTGCAGGAGAGCTGATGGGGGATCCCTCCAGCCAGCACTGATAGATCAGTGCATAGAACCTTCATACTGGCCGTGCCAAGACTTTTCCATGCACTAGAGGGGCTACACCAGCAGGACAGATCAGGATGGGATCTGTATATGTGTGGCTGGGTCTGCAAAGCACAACAGTGAGCTGCTGCAAGGTCATGTGCAATTACTGCCTCTCCGAGGATGGAGGGAGCGCAGCCAGGTCGCAGGGGGCTGCCTGCTGCCTCTCCCTCAGCCCAGGATTGAAACTTGCTGCTCACTGACCGTACGTGGTGGGCAAACACCGTTAGAGCTGGCCAAAGCACCGTTCGTGTGGGCTGGGCTTCTCAAAGGGGCATCCAAGGAATAGCACGTCACCTTTTGATTCTGGGCAAGGGGTTTTCAGAGGGGGATCCCTGCTAGTCAGAGACCCTGGAGCCTGACTCTGTCCTGCTGGATGAAGCAGGTCAAAGATTTGGCTTTTGCAGTCCTGGGGCTCCAGGTTGGATCCTAACACTCGCTAGGCTGGGCCCTGGCAGCCTCAGGATGCTGTAGCTTGCAGTGGGCTCCCCCATTTCTCCTCCATTTGCAGCAGGGGAGATGCCCCCCACCACCACTGGCTGCTGGTGCAGCTCTGCAGTCCCTCCATACCTGAAATGATCCTCGCAATAGTTGTGTTTGCATGTCTGGGATTGCAAGGACAGGCTTTCAGGGACAGACTAGGGGGGACCTGTCACTGGTAAAGGGGGAAAGCGAGTGGCATTGAGTTGCCTTAGCTAAAACCTTGAAGGCAGAGCCCTGATAACACCAATAATCGCAGTGCTCAGGTCTCTGCTCTTACCATTGCTGCCCTCAGATCCAACAAGGAACGGGCACTTGTATCGGTGACAGTCATACAGGGACACTTGGCATGGCCACTGCTTTTGGACATGGTAACTGAGCAAGCAATGCTTCTGTCTGAGCCCTGGCCCTGGTTTCTTCAATGGACGGCATTTTCCATCTGGCAAGCCAGCAGGACCCTGGGAGGAAGGTGTGCTCGCAACACTGCAGCCTTCCCCAGCGGAGACCTGGCTCCCAGTTTGGTGTCAGAGAGACGCTTCTGCCTTTCTGGGTGCAATTCCTTGCAGACCCCAAGCGGGGATGTTCCTTGCCCTTCGTGGGGTGCAGATGGAGGAGAGGGGCCATGGAAAACCAGAAATATAAATACCACCATCCATCTGGCTGCTTTGGAAGGATTTTAATCCCGGTCTGGAAAGGGCCGTGCAGCAGTGAGGGCAGTGACCACGGTGATGGGCAGAACCAGGTGGGCCCGGGCGCTCTTGGCCGTTCCCTGGGGAAGGACGAGCTATTCTGGGCCCTGCGGCTGCAGGGCTGCGCTGAGCGCCCGTAGGGGGGTGCTGGGCCCCACAGGAGGGGCCGCGGTGCCGCTGCCCCGCAGGCCCCCCGCCAGTCCCTAGCAGCTCGCTCTGCCAGGCAGGCGTCTGGCACCAGGCATCTTGAGCCCAAGGCCTCGCTTCCCTGGGAGCGCTGGGCACAAGGGAAGCCCCAGTGCAGCTGGCTTGTGCCATGGTGACTCTGTGGTGCCTCCAGGACCCAGCAAGCCCTCAGCCAGGGAGGATGAGGAGAAGACATCAGTGCTGCCTGTGGGAGGAAGGCTGTGGGAGAATGGGGGGGTGAGGCAGTCAGGAGGAGAACCAGAGACGTGCAGTGCCCTGGGCCAGGCACCTTTGGGTGCTGGGTTAGAAGTGGTGGCTCTGCTGGCGTAGGCTGTAAGCACAGGTACTCGTAGCCCAGGGACATGGTCCTGGTGGCGTGCCATTGAGGGGGCACAGGGAACCATGCTGCAGGCCAGAGTGGCAATGTGGCGGCTCAGCACACCACCCTGTCCTGCCTAGGGAAGCCGCAGTGCTGCCTGGTGCGTGCGGGAGATCGCAGATGGGTTGGCAGCAGGGGCTGATCCAGAGACGCGCGGGGGGCAGCTGTGCATGGTGGTGATGCCAGGGGAGGTGACAGTCTGCTCTAACAGAGCATCCTCTCCTGCTTGATTTTCCAATCCCCAGGAGAAGATTGAATACGCCTTCCTGATCTTCTTTGCCATTGAGGCAATGCTCAAGATAATTGCCTACGGGTTTCTTTTCCACACGGATGCCTACCTCCGAAATGGCTGGAATGTGCTCGACTTCTCCATCGTGTCCCTAGGGTAATGCAAGGAGGGAAAACTGCTGGTGCTCAGCTTGTGCCAAGGCCCGGTCCATAGCCCACCAGCTACATCGATTTTTCCAGTGACTGCAGTGGGTTTGGGGGCAGCTCACAGGCTCAGTTCATGGCCTTCTCCCATGGGCCCCTTTTTCATGCCCTGACATCCCCTGGGATCCTCTCTAACTCCTGTTTCTTCCTGTCTGACTCCCTAATCTCCTTGCCCTGGGCACCGGGGGGGGGGAGAGCCCCCGGCTGTGCACCCAGTGGAGGGGTGCCCAGCCGCAAGCGTGCCGAGGAGTTGGACTTAGCCAAGAGCTGTTCCCTGGGTTGGGCTGAGCATGGCTGGCAGAGTCCTGTCCCCCACTTTCCTGCCTGCAGAGCGCTGACTCCTTAGCACAGATTTCTTGGTCTCCATCCTCATGCCCTTCTCTTTCTCCCTGTCCTTCCTTCTGCTTCTCCCCCTTTCTTCCCTGCTCTGTGCCCCGGCTCTTTCAGGCTTATCACCATGACACTGGAGCAGGTCAATGCGAAGCAGGGAGGGACTTCAGGGGGAAAAGGCGGCTTCGACGTGAAGGCCCTGCGAGCATTTCGTGTGCTGAGACCCCTGCGCCTGGTGTCCGGAGTGCCGAGTGGGTGCTGGGCGCCCTGCCAGCATGAAGGGCTGGCAGGACGGTTGAACCCCTGTGCCTGGCTGGGGCGGGGGGCCATGGGGAAGGTTTCTTGTTGCTGCTGGGTCAAGCCCAGCCACAAGGTGGGTGTGGAGGAGCCACAGGTTTTCGCTCATCCCTACAGCTTGCAGTTGTCAGCGCTGGGGATCTGCACTCCCTCCATGGCTCAGTGTCAGCACCTTTGGGTGGCCAGTGTGAAAGGGGCCAGGACCTCGCTCTAGTTTCTCAGGGCAGGGATCTCCTTCTCCCATAACTTGTGTGAATACAGCCAGGATGAGAGCAACAGAACAAATGGAGGGGCATGAAGCAGCCTCCAGCGCTGCCTGGTGCCTGGCTTTGCTAGGGTCTTCCACACACTCGCATAGTGGGTTTCTTGTTTCAGAGATTCAGTCCCAGCCCATATGAGCCCCTCTTCCCTTGGCACAGGGCATTTCAGAGGCTGCTTGTCGGAGGGGCTGACAGGACAGCAAGGTGCACCCAAAGCTGTTCAGGAAGTGGTTGACCTCCTTTCCCTTCTCTTTTGTGCAGGCCTTCAGGTCGTCCTGAACTCCATCATCAAAGCCATGGTGCCCCTGCTCCACATTGCCCTCCTGGTCCTCTTCATGATCATCATCTATGCCATCGTCGGGCAAGAGCTCTTCAAGGGCAAGATGCACAAGACCTGCTACTACCTCGGGACAGGTGGGGCTGTGGCAGGGGGCCGATAGGCAGAGGTGTCTCTGTGTGGCTGCTGTGGGGACCACAGAGGTGCTGTGAGTCGCAGAAAGTCTGGTCTTGCCAGTGTCAGGCCTGGGAGTGTGGCAGGACGGAAGGATGTTTGCTATAGCACATGGTTTGGTGACGGTACGTGATGTGAGGAGGTGGTAAAAAGGGCCCCTTTTGGAAAGCTTCTGCAGAGGCTGGGGGGTGCTGGGACCTGCTCTATGTGGCCTGATCTTCTGCTGACACCATGGCTTTCCCCCTCAGATGTGATTGCCACAGTGGCATCGGAGAAGCCAGCCCCATGCACCAGTTCTGGCCATGGGCGACACTGCACCATCAATGGCACTGAGTGCCGAAGCGGCTGGCCGGGGCCCAACGATGGCATTACTCACTTCGATAACTTCGGCTTTGCCATGCTCACTGTCTATCAGTGCATCACCATGGAGGGCTGGACCGAAGTCCTCTACTGGGTAGGCTCCAGCAGCTTGCGCTTGGTGCCCAGCTCGGTGGAGGTCACTGCTGGTCCTGCCTCGGAGAGGGGAATTCCCTCCCGGACACAGGACCCCGTAGCGGGGCTAGGTCTGTCTGCCAGTGAAAGGCACCCTGCCCCCACCAAGCTTCATCCCATAGCACACTGGGTGTCTCTTCTGCATCTCTGCAGGCACGGCCCGAGCTGTCCTTGCTCTCCAGGCAGATGGAAGGGTGAAGGAGTGTGGGCCAAGCACGGCAGTGGCTGCCTGGTGGATGCTTCAGCAAAGCCCCATGTTTTGCAGTCCTTGGAAGACTGTCTTGCTGAGGCTGGGGCACAGGGCTGATGTTTGTATCTGCTCCCAAAATGCTTGGGTCTAGGCTCCACTAAAACCAGATGCAGAGTCATAAGGAGTCAGGGTTCAGAGTCAAGTTTATCTGCTACCACCCCAAGCATGCACTTTAGGGGAGACAGGCAGCAGAGAGTGTGGTCAGGATGCTTCATCTGCTTCTCTCCTTGCCAGGTAAATGATGCCATTGGGAATGAATGGCCCTGGATCTACTTTGTCAGCCTTATCTTGCTTGGCTCCTTCTTCGTTCTCAACCTGGTGCTGGGGGTGCTCAGCGGGTAAGTGCCAGTCCTTCCTCTTTGCCAGCAGATCAGTGAGCATGATTGAAGTGTGGACATTGGCTGTTTTTAACAATGCAAGAAGGAAGCCTGGAAAAACGTCTGTTCCTTTTCCTCTCCTCTTCCTCTCCCCGTTTTTTGCATGCTCAGGAACCCTGAGCCTTAAGTTGCTTTTTGTGTTAGTGTCCGTGACTGCCTGAGGCTTTAGCTCAACACCTAACACAGAAATCTTCGCCCTGTAGCCCAAGCAGCTGTCAGCAAACGCAGCCACGGAGCACGTTAGGTATTCATAGTGCGGTCTGCCAGCACGCGCAGCCAAAGCAGCGGAGCAGGGAACTCGGAGCAGCCGTCCTTACCCACGGCTGTGGGTCGAGGCACTCATGGGTACCTACAGTGCTGCCGTCCTCCCGGGAGCACACACAATTTTCCTTATGGCCAATCTACGGAAAACAACTTTGGTACGAATGCAAGGGGATCCAAGAGAATGACTGTTTGTCTAACTAATGCTTCAAGAGTCCCATCCAAATACAACAACGAGCGATTGTCAGTCTGTTACGGCGATCAGAACACTTCTGTGCCAAATGGCTCAATTAGTGCTAATTCCCATTTTTAGTACAGTTAAAGCTGCTATGCACAAAATATCTCTGGTGCAACGCTCAACCTACTGTGCATCGCTGTGGTGAGGTGCCAGTATCCTGATTTTGTTGCTGGGAAGTCTGTGTTATCCTGAGGGGGGGGGGGGGGGGGGGGCTTTTCTCCTCAGTTCTGTGTAGGCTTAGGGTATTTTTTATATATTTCAATCCTGTGTGTGCAAGTGGATCATGCTCATCATCTCTATTAGTTCACAGGGTTAGTTAGACCCTAATTACTTGGATTTGTTAGCCCACTTCTAGGGCAAGAACCATACAACTGCACAAGGTTAAAACAAATTGGGTGTTAATATAACTAAAACAAGGTCAAAACCACAAGACAGAGCACAGGCAGCTGCCCCTTGCGTGCAGTCGGCTCTGTCAGCAGGAGGAGCGGAACGGTAGTCCCGTGATCCTACACTGAGTTGCAGGCACAGCAAAAGTTTCTGCAAAATTTTTGCAAATACAGCTAAAATATGCTTGAGGTCAGGAAAATCCAGGCAAGGCCTGACAAGTCCTGAGGCTTAGCATGTCTCGGTATTGCTATAATGTCTGAGACCTATTGCTAACACACGGCAACAGCAGACTGGCTGGGCAGCAGATCCACCGTCCTGCTAGATAGCAGGAGGGAAAAGAGATTCATTTAAAAAGAAAGAGAGGGGTGGGCCCCTCTGCACTGGCAGACCTCTCTTCTCCATGTTACCATGAAAACAGCGTCCTGTCTGCTTGCCATGTGATGAGCTCACCTTGCCTACAGGGAGAGCTTGGGGCAGCTTTCTGCCCTGCGGATGGGTGAGACCCACTTGCTCCGATCCTTAGCGGGGACAGAGAACTCCCACAGCCTTCAGCTTCTAGCGTGAGGTGGCCTGTCCAACCACAGCATCCTGCAGCAAGGAGCTGCCCAAGAGCAGCTGGTGGTGGGGAAGAAACCCTGCCTGCCATCAGGCATCAGGTGATGGTCCCCCATGATCTTGCAGCATGGGACATGGCCAGGAAAGAGGAAAGTCACTACAGCAGCCTAGTGGTGGCACTAGCTGGTAGGGTATTTCAGGCTTTTGTCTTTCTACAAGGCCTGGCCTGGCACAGGGCTGTGGTGCCTGACCTCCACGCCATCCCCCCCTGCCCCGAGTCTCACTCTGCTGCTTGCCTTGTCCCAGCGAGTTCACCAAAGAGCGTGAGAAGGCCAAGTCCCGAGGCACGTTTCAGAAGCTGCGGGAGAAGCAGCAGCTGGAGGAGGATCTAAAGGGCTACATGGACTGGATCACCCACGCAGAAGTCATGGACAGTGACCGGGCCAGAGGGGAAGGTACCAGCTCTGCCTTAGCTTGAGGGTTGGGTTCCTAACACTGAGCATCCTAGAGAGGCAGGGTAGAGACCTGTGGAGAAGTCACAAAGTTCGCTTTGCTTGAAAACCTGTGGAACAAAATGCTTTGATTTCTGCAGAACAGTTTCCTTCCTCCTTTATTTTTCTCTTTCCTGAATCCTTTTCATAGAATCATTAAATCATGGAATCCTGGGTTGGAAGGGACGTCCAGGATCATCTGGCCCAACCTTTCTGGGCAAGAGCCCAGCCTAGACAAGATGGCCCAGTACCCTGTCCAGCTGAGGCTTCAAAGTGCCCAATGTAGCGGAGTCAACCCCTCCCCTGGGGAGATTATTCCAATGGGTGACTGTTCCCATGGGGAAAAATTTCCCTCTCGTGTCCAGTCGGAATCTCCCCAAGAGCAACTTGTGTCCATCCCCCCTTGTCCTCTCCATGGGACTCCTTGTGAAAAGGGAGTCTCCATCTTCCCTGTAGCTCCCCCTTAGGTACTGGGACGTGGGGATGAGATCCCCCCTGAGCCTCCTTTGCTCCAGGCTGAACAAACCCAGCTCTCCCAGCCCATCCCCATCCGGCTGAGAGAGGCTTCCCAGCCCTTGGATCCCCTTGGTGGCCCTGCTCTGCACCCCTCCAGCCTGCCCACAGCCTTTTTGTACAGTGGGGACCAGAACTGCACACAGGATCCCAGGTGTGGCCTGGCCAGCGCTGAGCAGAGTGGGGTGATGGCTCCTTTATCTCTGCTGGTGATGCCCTTGGTGATGCCCCCCACCCTGTTGGCCTTAGCCACAGCAGCACCCTGCTCGCTCCTGTGGAGCTTGTTGGTCACCAGGACCCACAGGTCCCTTTCCACAGAGCTGCTCTCCAGCCAGGTGGATCCCAGTCTGTGCTGCACTCCTGGATTTTATTGAATCTGACCCAAACTAGCAATAACTTGGCCCTCATGCTAAATCTCCACCTCAACCACTGTATTTAATATCTGCAGACTACAAGCAAACCCTAGGTCTCCTTTGGCAAAATGCACTTTAAAGGAATCCATGAGGAAAGTGTGCACTTTTCCGTGCAGGGGCGGAGTGCAGGGTGACTGGCTTGCACACTGACAGGGGCACGAATTTCTTGCCATTGCTTGACAGTTTTGAGGGATTAGAAGTGGCTTAGGGAAGGAGGTGAACACCCAGGCACCTAGCCAAAGGCTCAGCAAGGCCTGGGGAGCTCTGCCACTGCGGCGCTGTATCTGCTCTGCCACCCTGCCTAGTGAAATACCTTTTGATGCCTCAAGGTGAGTCGATACATGTGTGCAAAGAGCCTTGGGAAACAGTGAGAAAGACAAAACGCCTCTTCCACACCTGTGGGCAGTGCTCTTGCAAACCTCCTGTTGTTCAGCATTTGCTCAGATCACAACTGACCCCAGCTTTTTCCCTGCTGGCAGGGTCTGGCATGGGGGGAGCCTACGGACACACTGCTGGCTGTCCAGGCTGCCGCTCTCGGTGGCTGCTGTTCCTGCTGCAGGGCGGCTGTTCCTGCTGCCTCCTGCTTGGGTTGCCCCTGATGCTCCAAACATTCTGCCCAAACTCTCGCTGCTGTTTCCCCAGACAGCATTTCTTGATTTCACTTCTGATGGGGAAGCTCTTTCTGATGTGCTCCTGGGAGAGGTTCCCTCCCACAGATTCTTCCCAAGGGCTCCAGGGAAAGCCTGGGATGTCGTTCCCTCCATAGGTATGATGACGTCGGATGAAGGAGGGTCAGAGACGGAGAGCTTGTATGAAATTGAAGGCATGAACAAGTGGATTCTCTACTTGTACGTATGCACTGGTTGAACCATCTGCTGCTCTGCATGTGGGCTTGCACAGTCTCTTGCTTGCTGTCCTGGCTGGGCCAGGCTTTCTTGTCAGCCACCAGTTTCTGGGAGAGAGCCAGGGGCTGTGTGCTCAGGAGGAGATACAAACATTGCAGACAGCAAACGGAATTTTGCTCTGGTACTGGCAAAAAGCCACTTCGAGGTGAACAACCTCTTCACTTTGGGACCAGGCTCTGAGCATCCTCTCGCGGCCCATGCTGTATGTCTCGTGATTTAAGAGCTGGGCCTGTAGCGGCCAACCAGGGGTGACCGGGGGCAAAAAGGAGCCAGGAAGCGTTTGTGTGAATGAGCTGCAATGCCTAAGTGAATGCACCAAGTGCCAGGGGCAGGGTTGTGTTCCTCAGCCCTTTTCAGGGGAGGCCCTGGAGAAGGGAGCAGGGGTGTCTTTGCTCTGCAGCCTGCAGGCACAGCCCTGGACTGGGCAGGACCCGCTGGCCAGCCCTGCTGACCCTTTGGCCGTCTCTCCAGCCGTCAGTGGAGGCGTTGGAACCGAATGTTTCGTAGGAAGTGCAGGGATGTGGTGAAGTCCAAGTTCTTCTACTGGCTTGTCATCCTGCTGGTGGCACTGAACACCCTCTCCATCGCCTCTGAGCACCACTTCCAGCCAGAATGGCTGACCCGGGTGCAAGGTGAGCAAAGAGCCCAAGGGAGAGGGAGGGCCCGGGACACCCTGCTGCCCCAGAGATATGTGTGAACTTTTACTGTGCCTGTGCAGCCACGCTGGCTTGGCCTAGGAGCTGTTCGACACACGCAGATGTGCTCATGCACACAAACACAGCCTGCACACAAGTGTGTGTACACCATCCCCGCTGCACCATCACACAACGGCACGTTGAACATGGGCGATGCGTGCAGGTGCACGTGCACAGCGTATATACGTGCACACCTCAGGGACACGGGTTTGCACGGTGAACACACACAGAGGGTGTTTACACCCACTTACACCTGTACATGCATAGTACACACACACAGACATCACATGCACACACCTTGCGTGCATTACATGTACATGTGTGCATGCAGCCGCACTACCTGCACCCACCCACACGCAAACACACACAGACACACGGAGTACAGCCGTGCACACGCGTACACAGCTCAGGTGCACAGTACAGCCACACGCTCACACATACAAGCGCACAGTTGCACATCGCCCGTCTCCTCATCTTCCTCTCCTGTGTGCTCCCTGAAAACCGGCACTCGCTGCAGCTGCAGCTCAGGGCTCGGTGGTGGGCGGAGAAGGGAGGTGAGCAGCATTGCCCTCCTTCCTTCCTGCTGTGCCATGCTGAGATGAAGAGGTCCATGCTCTTGATGGGCTGGATCTCCCACCCCAGACAATGCCAACCGGGTGCTGCTCGCGCTCTTCGTGGCTGAGATGCTGCTGAAGATGTACGCGTTGGGCCTGCGCCAGTACTTCATGTCACTCTTCAACCGCTTTGACTGCTTCGTGGTGTGTGCGGGGATCTTGGAGACCATCCTGGTGGAGCTTGGCACCTTGTCACCCCTGGGCATCTCTGTTCTGCGTTGCATCCGTCTCCTCCGCATCTTCAAGATCACCAGGTTGGAGAGGGAGCTCTGTGGGTGCTGGGGGCTCGCGGTCCCCAGGCATCACTGGCCTTGTCCCTGGGGAGGGCTGCAGCATGAGCAGAGCTGGTAGCTCCTGGATGGAGGAACAAGGCCAGCCTGGGGATTTCTGTCTCCAGGACGTGATCTGGGAGCAGCAAGGAGGACAGAGCAGGGCTTGCTGGAAGTCTCCTGCGGTCCCACTCTCACTCTGGGTTCTGGGGGGTTGTAAATGGGGGTGCTGTGGGCCAGGACTCCTGGCTTCTCTTTCTGGCACCAACCCACTGTGTGCTCATCCCCCTTCTCCGTCCTGCCTGCTGGTGCCCTGTGCAGGCACTGGGGTGTCTTGCCTGCCAAGCCATGCCTGGAGCTTCATTTCCACCTCCTGGGCCCTGGCTGGAGCAGTCCCAGTGCCCGGCCTGTGAGTGGTGCTGGTTCAGAGCCCTCCTTGCTGGGCTGCCGGCACACCCCTCTGGGCCAGGCCGTCTGTTCCCTGTGCCCACCTACCCGGTCCTGCCCACATCCTTCCCCACTCCTTCCGCTCCCGCACACTCCTGTCTCTGCTCTCCCCAGGTACTGGACATCTCTGAGCAACCTGGTGGCCTCCCTGCTCAACTCAGTCCGCTCCATTGCCTCTCTGCTCCTCCTCCTCTTCCTCTTCATCATTGTCTTTGCACTGCTGGGCATGCAGCTCTTTGGGGGCAAGTTTGACTTTGAGGACATGGAAGTGCGGCGCAGCACATTCGACAACTTCCCCCAGGCCCTCATCAGTGTCTTCCAGGTACGGGGCTGCGGGCAGGGGGTTGGGGGACAGGGTGCTGGGAGTCTCGCCTGGTCTGTGGGTTTCCTGGCAAGAGCTGGGGCTCGGGGAGGTGTGGGTTTGCAGGAGGTGATGTGGGTCTGCGGCAGGAGCAGGGAAATGCAGCTGGGGTCACGAGCAGTAGTACAGGTTCAGGGCTGGAGTAGGGAGGTGGGGTTTGGCCATGGGGCTTTAGAGGCTGTGAGGGTTCGGGCTGGAGCCAGGAGGGCAGGATCAAGCTGTGGGGTTCTGCTGTGCTCTGCTGTGGCAGCTCTTGAGTCCCTATTCCTGCTCTGCTCCCAGATCCTGACCGGAGAGGACTGGAATTCAATCATGTACGATGGGATCATGGCCTATGGGGGCCCGTCCTTTCCGGGCATGCTCGTCTGCATCTACTTCATCATCCTCTTCGTTTGTGGGAACTGTATCCTCTGCCTGCGAAGCCAGGCCCAGGCTCCCTGTACCCAGCCCCATAGCATCAGATACACAGGACCAGGAAGGGGTGGGGGGAGCTTCCTTAAGCTTTTCAGTTCTGAACAGTAGTGAAACAAACCACAGGCAGGGGTGGTGCTGGGGTCTGCAGTCTGGAGGAAGGCGCACCACGGGGCAGGTTTGGATGACCAGCAGGCACAGATTCAGCCATCGGACGGAGCTGGACAGACTGAGCTAACGCAGTGAGAGGGCAGCCAGCCCACAGCTCAGTGCTCACAAGGATGGGAGCAGGGTTGGGGACCACCAGCCAGGGTTGCCTCAAGGGCTCAACTCCAGGACGGTTTTTCAGGGCATCCTGGAGACTGTGGGCAGCTCTCTGGCCACATCCTCCAAATGTGAACCAAGTTGATGTCCTTAGCTCTGTCCCTCAAGACATCCTCCTCAATGTCTTCCTGGCCATCGCAGTTGATAACCTGGCCGAGGCTGAGAGCCTGACCTTAGCCCAGAAGGCCAAAGCAGAGGAGCGCAAGCGGCGGAAGATGTCCAGGTGAGTGCTGCAGTCCCCGGCAGTGGGAGCTCCCAGATCAGATGCTTTGGCATGAGGGGACAGAACAGCAACACCCATGCCCCTACCCAGAGCTCAGATCCTGCTCTCCCCTCCTCTCTGCTCAGAGGTTACCCAGAGAAGTCTGAAGATGAGAAGCAGATGCTGGCAAAGAAGCTTGAGCAGAAAGCAAAGGGAGAAGGGATTCCCACAACAGCCAAGGTCAGTGCTGTTAGGGCTGGGCCTTGGGGAGCTCCTGGGGAGGGACCAGGCTCTGCCTCCCACCAGCCAGAACTGACAAAGGCTTGGAGCCAGCCTGGGTCTGGACTCTTCTGAGCCCGATCCGCTCCTCGCTCCTCTGGTGATTGCGGCTCTCTGGGCTCAGGCAGGACATGTTGCCTGGTGAAACAGGTCCGCTGCTGGGGATCCTTTTCCTCTGATTCATTTCCTTGGCCACAGCCAGATGTCACTGGCTGAGGTGGGCTGGTGCACATCAGTGTGGAGGGGAGCAGAGCAGGTCGGCAGCATCCCAGACCTCCTTTATGTCCACACCAGCACCCCCTGTATCCAAACCCCCTCTATTCAGCTGCACTGACTGTGCCAAGCTGCCTCTTACGAGCATCTGTCCAGCAGCTCCTTCCCTATCCACTTTCCAGAGCTGCCCCATGGGAACTCACCCAGGAGTCACCCCATGTCTTTATTCCACCCCTGGTATAGATGCATGGCCCCAGGGTCTTGCCCAGCACGCATTCCCCTGTCCCAACCTCTCGGTATTGCTCTTTGCTCAGATTGCAGCATCCCTGAGGTGTTTCTCCTTGTCCTGCTCCATCCTGGGCCAGGACTCCATGTGCTTGGTGCTGTATGGGCCAAATGCAGAGACACTGCTTGTCCCACACAGCTTCCAAGATGGTAGGCTCTGGACACCATGCAACATTTGGCAGCCATGCTGGCACACGCAGCTGCATGTCCTCCTCTCTCTCTCTCCCTTGTTTCAGTTAAAAGTGGACGAATTTGAATCCAATGTCAATGAAATCAAAGACCCCTACCCTTCTGCAGACTTCCCAGGTAAGGCTTGTCCCTGGCAGGGCAGCAGAAAAGCTGGGGAGGCACTGGAGAGGGATGGTGCTAGAACCCTGGCTGTGTGAGGAGCAAAGGACGTGACCCTCCTCCAACCTCAGGGTACGGAGGTCCTTCTGGCACAGACAGCAAATCAGGATCAGAGGATTGTCCATAAGGTCACATTCCCTCTCCCTCTCTGGGTGATTCTTTCCTTTTCCCTCCTTGTGGCCACCCTGCAGGTGATGATGAGGAAGATGAGCCTGAAATCCCCCTGAGTCCTCGGCCACGTCCCCTTGCAGAGCTACAGCTGAAAGAGAAGGCCGTGCCCATGCCTGAAGCCAGCTCCTTCTTCATCTTCAGCCCAACCAACAAGTAGGCACTGACCCTTCTCCCTGCCTTGTGGAGCCAGGCCTGGCCCACGTACCCCTGGCACTGACCCTTCCCAATGAGGTCCTACTTGTGCATAACAGCCAGCTCTGAAGGGAGCCAGCTCACTGCAAAAAAGTCATCTCTGTGGAAGGGCTGGCATAGACGTCCCTTCATGCCTAGGACCTTCCTGTCCTCAAAGTTTAGCCATAACCCTCTTCCAGGCTAGCATGGCCCTATCTGATGTCCCTCAGCCCCTCTCAGCATCTCATGCCGTTTCTGTCCCTGTCAGGTTTCGGATGCTCTGCCACAGAATTGTCAACGCCACCTGGTTCACCAACTTCATCCTCCTCTTCATTCTGCTCAGCAGCATCTCTCTGGCAGCTGAGGATCCCATCCGCGCCGAGTCCTTCCGCAACCAGGTGCCTATGTGGCTGTGGAGGGTTGGGATGGGTGGGGGAGACCTCATGGAGACCCCCAGTTCCCCAGGAAGCAGAGACCTGCTTGCCAGATGTCATGCCTGGGCCAGTAGCTGTGATTTCACCCCTGCCTCTGGGAGGGCAGTACACGCTGGGAGGAGAGTCTGGTCCTGTTTTCCAGTCAGGGCACAGCTGGGGCAAGTTTTTTCCACTCCGTGTCTCAGTTTACTTCTGAGTGAAGAGATCCACCTGACAGGGTGTGTGAGATTACCTTGGCTCAAGGCTGTGGTGGCCTGGCCTGGCCACACAAGGCACAAATGGGTCTGCAGTGTCCAGCAGGGACTGGGGGGTCTCACAGGAGACAGCTCCCCCGGGCATGCAGTGCTTTTGGGGATCAGATGCTTTCAGGTGAATCAGGTCAAGCCTCGCTCATTTGGGAACGGAGAGCTTGGTCCCAGGCTGCAGGTTGGATCATGCACTGGGGAAAACCAGCAAAGCTGCAGGAAGGTCAGGAGTCTTCTTGTCACTGGGTTTGCAAGCCCTGCTGAGCCAGATGGGAGCGGAGGGCAAACCCACGATGCCAGGATGTTTGAACACGCTGGAGCATTTCCCTTGTCACCCAAATCTCACCCAGTTCTGGTGCTTCTGTCCCCAGATTCTTGGATACTTTGACATTGGTTTCACCTCTGTCTTCACAGTTGAAATCGTCTTGAAGGTGAGTCCATCTGCCCCACGCGCCTGGCCATGTGCATGACTGAGCGCATGGGTCTAGATTGTTCCAGTCATGGGCACTGATGCTCTTTGGGCTCAAGCTCGAGGGCCCGTTGAGGAGAAGCTGCTGGCTGATCCTCACGTCCCCAGAGTTCACGCAGTCTAGGTGGTGTGTGACCTGCTCCGGAGGCCACGTGTCCCCTCCAGTGAGGTCGGGTGGCTGAGTCAGCTGTGCTGTGACACAAGGACGGATGGGCCATGGCCCAGCATTTTCATTTTGACATGCCCTTGAGAAAAACTTTGAGAAAGTAATGGAAATCTGTGGACTAAAACAGTAATTCAGGCAGCTGCTGCATGTGGCTCCCGCTCCAACTCTCTTTACTCTTCTCCTTTTTAATTTGCCGAATGACTGGGAAGTGCTTTGTCCCCAGCCAGTACAGTACAGAGGATTTCCAGCTGAAGTCAGCTTCCTGCCCGGCTGCAGAGGTAGAGGGCAGGGCAGGATAGGGTCCCCGGGCCACGGAGCTGTGAGAAGCCCCTTGTGCATGTCCGCCCCAGGGCTGTGGAGGGACCATGCCCCCGAGCCCTGCCTGGCCTCTCTCCTAACGCCTTCTGCTCCCCAGATGACAGCCTACGGTGCTTTCCTGCACAAAGGCTCCTTCTGCAGGAACTCCTTCAACATCCTCGACTTGCTGGTTGTCGCTGTCTCCCTCATCTCCATGGGAATTGAGTAAGCACCTCCACGCATCGCGGGGTGGGCGCTGACCTCTTCAGCCTGGCAGAGCAGCTGGGGAGCTGCAGCTCTCTGTGCTGGATGGAGAAGGAGCAGCCAGCCCGAGGGCCGGGCATTAGCCCATGTGTTAGCGGCCATGAAGTCATGCTTAGGGGGATAGAGAATGGACAACTGGGAGGCAGGGAGGGAGACTCCGTGAGTATCGAAGGTGAAGATGTGGGTAGGAATTCAGTTTGGAGCTGCTTTCTCCAGCTGCCAGTGTCCCTTGGCCTTACGTGGGGTGGTGGCTTAGTGACACCCGCATGTCTCTGCCATTCCTTGCACCTCATCCCTGGTCCCAGCCTGGCCTCCGTGGCTGCTTGGTGGGGCTGTGCCAGGCTGGCCTGGGCAGGGAATTGCCCCATCTCAGCTCTACCTTCCCCCTCAGGTCCAGTGCCATCTCAGTGGTGAAGATCCTCCGGGTGCTGAGGGTGCTGAGACCTCTGCGAGCCATTAACAGGGCGAAGGGGCTGAAGGTAAGAGGGAGGCTGGGGGTTCTCAGTCCATGGGAGTCCTCATGGGAGGTTATGTGGCAAGCACGATGCCCTGTGGGGTTTGTGGGGCCAGAAACCCAATTCTCACTCCCCATCTGTGGAAGGGGTCTGCCCCATCCCACTGCTCTTGGATGGCTCCTGCTCTCTCTGGGGCCCAACGCTGCAGTGAGAGGGTATGGGACACGCAGCAGGGGCTTGCCCCAGGCGTGCTCACGTGTGCACTGTCCTCAACCTCCGCAGCACGTGGTCCAGTGTGTGTTTGTGGCCATCAAGACTATCGGTAACATCGTGGTCGTCACAACGTTGCTGCAGTTCATGTTTGCCTGCATTGGGGTCCAGCTCTTCAAGGTGAGAGGTGTCTCAGACGGGCAGGAGAGATGTTCTGCACATCCTGGACAAGCTCTTCTAGTCATAGCCCTTGGGGGTGGTGTCTCCCAGTGCTGAGGTCAGCCCAGGCTGTACTCTGTGCTCTGGAGCAGACCTGTCCTGCCTGCAGCAGACCTCCCGGCAGAAGAGCCTGCAGGGGGAGGAGGGCAGGAGGCACCCGGATACTGTCAGGTCAGGACAGCACGTGTAAAGGGACCGGCTGCCTCACCCCACTTGGTGCCTCAGTTTCCCCTTTCCGAGGCAGCACGTGCTTTTGACTTCCTCTGCGCTTTGGATGCAGAGCGTTTCCTTTTTCACAGCACCACCATTGCTCTCTGGGCCTTGGCTGCTCCACAGCAGAGCTGGCCCTGGCTGAGCTCAGCTTTGCTCTGATAATTGAGCTTAAATTCCCAGCCAAGGTGGGGAGAGCTTTCAGGACACCCTGCAGACCGAGCAGACCTGTCAGCATACCTTAAGTTTTAGTTAATTCTGTGGTTCCTGCTTTCTTCCCTATTTTCCAAACAGTTGGCTCCCAAATAGGATGAACTGGATAGGTCTCAGCTCAGGGCCCTGAAAAATTTGTTCCCATCACTGGGCAGTGTTTACTTGTCTGAGCCTGGGATTGACCCCAAGGTTTGCCACAGCTCCTGAAACACCCTGTGAGCTGGGTTGCATTGGCATGCGGAGTGGGGAAGCCAGCGGTGGTGTGGGGCAGGGGCCAGCGTCAGCACGGAGCCGGGGGGGGGACCGACCCTGGGCTGTGAAAAAGTCAAAACTCCCCAGGGCTTCTGAAGTCACAGCAAAAGCGTAGTCTCTTCTGATCTCTGTTAAATGCAGGGCAAGTTCTACAGATGCACAGATCCATCGAAGATGACAGAGAAGGAGTGCAGGTAAGAGCGCTCAGCAGGGCAGTGGCCAGGGATGGGAGGGGTGCATGTGCCAGGGGCCACTTGTGTTCCTGCATGGGGATGTTGCATCCAAGCAGTGGAGCTGAGGTCTTGTGCTGTTCTCCCTCACCCGGGGGTGAATCAGAAACAAGCACAGGGCTATCGTCCCCTCCCAGGGACCAAAGAGCCCTGGGCCAGCGCCACAGTGGGTGGGCTGCAGGGGGCCCTGCCTGGTGAGCACTGCATCCCTTCCGCTGCAGGGGTTACTTCATCAACTACGTGGACGGGGACCCCACACAGATTGAGCTACAGGAGCGTGTCTGGTTGCACAGCAACTTCCACTTTGACAACGTCTTCTCAGCCATGATGTCACTTTTCACTGTCTCCACCTTTGAGGGCTGGCCTGAGTGAGTCTTGCTGTGCGCGGGGCCTGCCGAGGGACGGGTCTGTGCTGGGAGCAGGTCACTGCTGCAAGCCTTGACCATGGTCCAGAAAGAAGAGCTGCCCAGGCTACGGAGCAGGGCTAGCCATCCTGGCAGTGGCCAGATGACAGTGGGAGTGGCCAGGATGACAGTGGCAGTGGCCAGATGACAAAGTCATCCCAGCAGCCCTGTCCCACCGTTGTTGGAGTTGGGATGCCCCAGAGCTCTCCATAACCTTCAAGAGGGGAGATGGTCTTTCCCACCTAACTAGGATCTCTGTCGCCCCCCTTTCCCTCCTGTAGGCTGCTGTACATGGCCATCGACACTAACGCTGAGGACGCAGGCCCTATCTACAACTACCGGGTGGAGATTGCAATGTTCTTCATCATCTACATCATCCTCATTGCCTTCTTCATGATGAATATCTTTGTGGGGTTTGTCATTGTCACCTTCCAGGAGCAGGGGGAGAGCGAGTACAAGAACTGTGAGCTGGACAAGAACCAGGTAATGGAACTGCTGGAACAGGGCAAGGTGGACCAGCCCTGGATCTGGCCCCGCTGGGGCTGGCTGATTTGGATCAGCCCTTAGTGGTGGCACTGCTGGCGCAGATGGGTTGAACCTGCCCCGGGTCTGCTCGCTGCTGCGGCAGGGTCAGCTGGACCCATGCCTGGCACAACACGAGCCTTCCAAGGGGAGGGCAGAGTGGACCAGAACCAGGGAGTTCTGGTACCGTCTGGTGAAGGTAGGGCACCCAGACTAAGCTGGAGCAGAGGGTTGTGCCCAGTTCTGGGCTCCCCAGTACAAAAACACCATGGACGTGCTGGAGAAAGTCCAGCAAAGGGCGACTGAGATGACTGAGGGTCTGGAGCATCTGTCGTACAAGGAGAGGCTGAGAGCTGAGTCTGTCTGGTGTTGGGAAGAGAAAGCTCATAGGGATGTTACCTACGTGTGTAAATGCCTAACAGGAGGGTGTAAAGAAGGTGAAGCCAGGCTCTTCTCTGTTGTGCCCAGTGACAGGACAAAAGGCAATGGACACAAACTGAAGAAAACAAGAAATTCCATTTAAACATTAACACACACACACACCCCTTTTTTATGGTAAGGGTGGTTGCCCGGAGAGGTTGTGAAGTCTCCATCTTTGGAGGTATTCAGATCCCAGCTGGGCAGTCCTGGGCAGCATGTTCTGCTTTGGGCAGGGCACTTTGACTCGACCATCTCCAGAGGCGCCCTTCATGCCAGTCCCTCTGTGATGCTGTCGTGCTGTGATTCTGGCTGCGCACAGCAAGGCTGGAAGCAGCAGAAGTGAGACTTGGCATCAGCAGAGGGCATGGCCCGCGCTGGGGATGCCCACTGGCCCAGGGGAGGTGCTGGCGTCTCCATGTGCTGAGCAAGCCTGCAGAGGTGGCATGGGCCCCTTGAGCTGGGGGTGCTGGGGGTGACATGAGCTGCACATGAGCCCAGCAGAGGCGGCCCTGGCCTGCTGCAGAGGGAAGGGCCTGCTCAGCACCTCCCAGGTGCAGAGAGAAAACTTGGTGCCCCCTTCACCCCCAGTTCACGCGATGTGTTCAGGCTGCTCTTGGCCAGTCCTGGGAGACCCTGGGAAAGTGCCACGATAGCCAGGCAGGCTCAGGGCTGGCTGGAGGGGTCGGTACAAGGGCAGCATGGCAATCTTTGGAGGCAAGCAGTGGCTTTGGGAATTTGGTCCTGTGTGGGTGCTCTGGGGGTGTATTCGCAGAAAGCATAGCAGATACTTGAACCATCACTGTCCCTGTCCCATGTTGCTGGGCTGAGAGAGAAGGGGGGGATCCAGCTTGTGTCTGTGGGGACAGGCAGCATTGCCAGTGGTGCTGACGCTGCGCCTGTGCCCCCCGTGGGACCTCACCTGCCCTCCCCTCCCCAGCGCCAGTGCGTGCAGTATGCGCTGAAGGCTCGCCCGCTGCGGCGCTACATCCCCAAGAACCCCTACCAGTACCAGATCTGGTACGTGGTCACCTCCTCCTACTTTGAGTACCTCATGTTCTTCCTGATCCTGCTGAACACCATCTGCCTGGGCATGCAGGTAAGGGGCACCGCGGGTGGTGGAGGGGCGTCCACGGCAGCAGAGGGGCTAGGGGAGCCCTGCCACCTCCTGGAGAGCTTCTGGGGAGGTCTTTCCTATGCAGCAAAGCTCGTGGTGTGTACTCAGCACTGCTGGGGACGGGCAAACGGGGACTGGTTGGGTGTGGGGAGCCCAGAGAAGAGGCTGCAGGGAGGAAATTTCCTTTTTGCTGGCCATTCCTGACCATAGCTCTGTGGGCAGGGGGGCTGCAGCCAGCACACACCTCTGAGCTCACAACGGAGGCTGGACCTGCCGTGGGCTAACGTGGCTCCTCCTGCCTTCTCCTCAGCATTACAACCAGTCTGCAGAAATGAACCACATCTCAGACATCCTCAACGTGGCCTTCACCATCCTCTTTACCCTGGAGATGATCCTCAAGCTCATGGCCTTTAAAGCCAAGGTGAGAGGAGGACATGGTCAGGAAAGCAGGAGAGGGCCTCAGGCCAGGCCAGGGAGGTCCACTTACCCTGCATTTGGCATCTCCCCAGTACAAGCACCCCCATGCTTGAACTCCAGGGCACTCCTCCTAGTGACACCCTTGGGGACCCCCATGCACAGGACCTGTGAGTTTCTGGAAGGACAACTGTTTGTCAGGGCTACCCTTGCTAGCCAAATCCAACCCAGTCCAGCCAGCCGTTGTCCCCATCTTCAGGGTCATCTGTCATAGCTCTAGCCACCTCAACCCACCCTCCTTATTTCACACCATTGCAAGACAGGACCAAACAATTGACCAGAGAGTACCAGGTCTGACCCCCATCCCTTCTTCTGGCTCTTCCTGAGGTGCCAGAGGTCACTGGCAATCCTTCTGGCACTCCTTCCTCTAGGCTCCTGCATCTGTCTTCTTGACTTAACCCTTGGATGGTCACACCTCTTCTCTGGCTCTTCCCTGGCAGGGCTACTTCGGAGACCCCTGGAATGTCTTCGACTTCCTCATAGTGATTGGCAGCATCATTGATGTCATCCTCAGCGAGATTGACGTAAGTGTCGGGCTGCTCGGGCACGAGGGTGTCCCTGCAGAACACCACTACCAGCACCCTGGGGCGAGACAGCAATGCCGGTGTGGCTGTCCTGTTCTGCAGTGTTGGTGTCCTCTCCTCTCTCCCTGCTCTGCTTGGTTCTGAGGAGGGACAAGCCAGGACCAGCCCATGGCATGAGCGTGTGGAGATCACAGCCGTAGCCCTGTGGGCCTTAAAGCACTGTTTAAACGCAAGGAACCATCCCCAGCCAGCCAACATGTCACACTGTCCCCTCCCCTCCCTTCCCCTGAGCCTGTGGCACTGGGATCCTATGGAAAACAGTCTGCTCAGGACTGGACCATGAGCAGCAGGATGTGCACCAGCCCCTGCCCCACTCACCCTGCCTGTCTCCCCCCTGCACGCACCGGGACAGGCAGGCACCCACGCCTCCAGCCTCGGAGCAGTGCGGGTGGGAAGCAGAAGGGTTCCCACAGCTCCCTGCAGGGGACACTGCTGTCCCATGCCGGGGGGGGGGGGATTGGACACATCAGATTTCAAGGCATTTGCTTTGCGTGTGTAGACAGTGATCCCTACGTATGTCAGATCCACTGACTGTGTATGTGTGCATGTGTACACTCCATACACTGTTTCAGAGGCTCTGCACCATATAAGCTGCCTGGCTGGGTGGCTGCGGGCAGCGGCTATATGGTAAGTGCTCTGCCGGGAGCATTTTCGGAGCAGTGCTAGGAAGCCAGCGTGCCGCTGCCTTTCATAGCACTGGGACATGCACACCCCGTGCCTCGCACTGAAAATGCCCCTCTGCACTGGGAGGTCGTGTGCTGCATCTAGCAGATCTGATGGTAACTCTGGAAGCAGCTGCAGGATCACGTAGGTTCTAGATTAACCCTCTCTAGTGACTTCGCATGTCTTCTCCTCTCGGGAATAGGGCTTGCCAGCTCTGGTGCACTGCAGGGCTCTGTCTGGCAGAGCTGCTGCCGCTGCCACCCCCGCACAGGGTGACCTTCAGCCGCTCTCTGTGCTGGGGATGCGGGGTGTTCAGGGGCCTTGGTGGCAGTCACCTTTTTCTCTGGAGCATGGTCCAGGCCTCACAGAGCTGGGATGAGCAAAACCATCCACCTTCCTCTCCTGTGACACCAACGTGCTCCTCCCTGCACATCGATACTGCCGTCCCCTGAGCCTCTGGGCTTCTCAGCTTTGACGAGCTCCCAGATTTCATGCCAGTGCCAGCAGCTTTTGTCTGTCACCAGGTCCTCCAGGACCCCATCCTTGGCCCCTCGAGCCACCTGTGGCAGGGTTTCCCATGCGTGTAGGGTATCATTTCCTTGTGCACTACCTCCTTCCCCATCCTGTTGTCGCTCAGAAATGAAGCTCAAAGGGTGCTAAAGGCTAAAGGCAGAGATCTTCAGTCGGCACCGGTGCCAAGGTACCGCTGTGCTCGGCCAGGGGCCTGTGGGGATGCCCGGGGATGCAGGTCACAGGCACCGGGAGGAGTCCGGTGCCCTGGCTGGGCTGGCCGGGACTGACCCAGGCGCTGTGCTCCACATGCCACACCACCCTTGGTGGAGGCAGGGCTGTGCAGAAGGCCAGGCAGGATCTCAAGAATGGTCCTGAGCTTCCCCTGGTCCTCTCCCCCAGGTCTGGGTGCTGGGGCACTAAGGGCGCTGGTCTTCCCTCTTGGTCCTCCAAGCCCTTCAGGGACCCTCGTCACAGGCAGCCCTGCTCTGGCCAGTCTCGTGCTCCTGTGACCACCCGTGTCCCCTCCTGAGAGCAGAGCCCCTCACAGCCGCCCCACCCTTCCTCCATGTGCTTTCTTCTCCATCCATCCCACATCTCTCCAAGCATCGCCAAGCTTTTCCCAGCCATCTGGTGATGTGCAGGGGCAGGGGATTAGGATTAGGAGGTGGAGGAGCCACCTGATTTCCCCTTCTGGCAAATCTCCTCCCTGCTGTGGGGGGTGCAAGGTGAGTCTGTCACCTCTGGTCTCCAGGAGCTGTTTGCAGCCACTACACCAACCATAGATCACTTTGCTGGTGCAGGCAGACCTTGGGGGCTGCAGCGTTTTCGGGAGGCTGGCCTTCATGAAAAAAGCCTGCACCGTGGTGCAGGGGTGGTGGGTGACGCCTCGCAGCAGCCGAGCCATTCCTGGTGGCACCCGGGCACGCGACTGGTTTGCAAAGTCTGTCCTCTCCTCCTCTCTCTTTCCTTTCTGCCGCTTCTCTCCTCCCTCGTGTCTCTGCGTGGCTGCCAGGGGGAGGCGGTGGGGAGGGCTGTGCTCTCAGGAGCCCTCTGCCAGCCTCCGCAGCCAGACCCTCCTGGCTGTTCAGTCGTGGAGCTCCCCCCGATCCCAGGGGTTATTGAGGGGTCTGGGGCAAGAGGGGAGTAGGGGTGGGGGCCCCTCTGGCAGCGCTGCCCCAGGCTCTGAAGCGTAGGGGCTGGCAGTGTCCGTGTGTCACCCCCGCCACTGCCTGCCCTGGAAGCTCAGCCCCTTTGCAAGGGCCGACCCTCCCAGCCCACCCAAAGCTGTCACCGGCTGGGCCCCTGGGAACGCAGGGCACGGGGGCTGGGCCACCCCAATGAGTCCCCCTGCCCCCGAGTATCCTAGGCTCCTTGCAGAGAGGGGTCTCCGGGCTGGCTTTGGGGAGCTTCCAGGGTTTGTGTGCGTGCGCACGTGGGAGCGCTCCTGTGCGTGTGCCCTGCGTGTGCCGACGGGCACGCAGAGCAGCGGGTCCTGCCTCTCGGTTCGCGGGCCAACGGTGCCGGGCAGCCGTCTGCCTCCTACCGACACGTGGGACTAATGGGACTACCAGTCTCGGGGCTCGTTCCCAGCAAACCTGCGCTGGTTTTGTCTCGGTGTCCAAGCAGCCGTGCTGAGAGCGGCCCGGCTCACTGCGGAGGAGTCCTGGGCTGGCTTGAGCTGGCCAGCTTGCCCCCAGATCCCACCCACCACAGCCCTGGGCCTGGCCTGGGGGTGTCCATGGGAGGCAGCAGAATTACACAGTCCTGAGCTGCGCCCCAGATTTCCTGGCCCGCGCGCCCCTGCCCAGACGTAGATGTCTCAGCAGCTGAGACACGGTGGGGCACGGAAAGGGGCAAGTCCCTCATGATGAGTGTGTTGCCCCGGCCATCCATCTGCTCCCCCGCCCCTCAGAAGTCACATCGCCGTGTCCCTGAGCCCCAGTGACAGCGGGTCTCTGCCTGCCCTTCCCCTGTGCTCCTCTCAGCCACCGTCCCTTGTTCCAGTTTCCATCTTACTCTTCCTTCCGTGTCTGTGTCGTCTTCTTCTGCAGCCACCCCTCCCTCCCTCCCGTTCCTGCCTCCCTCCTCCTGCTGACTCTCTTGTTCTCTCGACAGACTGTTCTTGCATCCAGTGGCGGATTGTACTGCCTCGGCGGAGGCTGTGATAGCATTGTAAATATCAGCTGCATGTGCTTGCCGTGCACCCGTCCCCTTTGCTGCCTGTGGCCATGCTAGCCAGCCTGCGGCCCGTGTTCGCATGTCTCCTGCATGTTATTCCCGCACGCCATCTCTCGGGGGGGTAGCTCTCCCCTTGCTGAGAGGGACTTGGGGTGAGACACCCCGCCCCCAACACCCCTTCCCACCCTGGGACGCGCCGGGCTGTTCCCCACCGCCTGGGTCCGTCTGCTGGCCCAGCCCTGCCCTCCACCGCCCCCCCGGCGCTGCGACCTGGCCTGAGCAGAGCCTGGCGCAAAGGCTCCCTGGCTGCTGAGGGCAGCGCACTTGGCCTTGGCTCACTGAGCATCACCGGGCCTGTGTGAGGCCTGGAGGGATTCGCCTGCACGAGTGCAGCCTCTGCCACTGCTGGAGAAATGGTTGGAGGGGTGACCCTCGCCCCGTGCCTGCCCCCAGGAGCTGGCTGTGTCCCGTGGCTCCTGGCCTGATGTGCTGGGGGCTGAGAGCACCGTGGGGGTGCAGTGGGGTGCGGGTGCCCTGGGTTGGCCCGTAGGAGCCCCCATAGGAGCTCTGAAAATGGGGAGAGGCTGGCTGCAGGGTCCCATGCACTGGAGCCTCTTCCCAGGGGTCCCAGGGCCCTGGTGCTGGGAACTGCGGAGGGCAAGCTGGCCTTTGCTGGGCACTGTCCGTGTCCTGGCAGTGGGGACATGGTTCTCGCGGGCTGATGAGATGTTCCTGACCACCGTGCTGGCTGGGCAGGCGCTAGGCACTAGGAGAGCTAAAGGCAAAAGGAAGAGGGGTGGGGAGAGGAGGTGGTGTTTTCCAGTGCAGCCCTGGGAACTCAGAAATGCCAGCCTGGGGAAGCTGGAGCTGCTGGGACAGGTATTTACCACTGGGTTTTGTCACCCTGAAATAGCTGGGAGTGGGTGGGGCTGGATGATGGGAGTGAGGGGGATCCAGTGGCAGCAGAAAAGCTCTGGGAGGCTGAGGGGGCAATGGGAAAGGCATCCCGAGTGGTAATGGAGCCGGGATGGACAGTGCCTGGCAGAGGCCAGGAGGGTTTGCTCATGGCTCCTGGTGGCGGAGGCTGGGGCTGAGGCTGTGCCCGTGCTGGAGCAGCCGGAGGAGCAGGCGACCGAGCCCCCAGCATCTCCAAGCGCTCCCAGGCAAAACCTGGTCCTTTGAACCCGGGAGCTGTGCCCGCTGGCTCCCCTCCTGCCTGCCCGTTCTCCCCTGAACCCAGGCGTCCCCAGCCCTGGGACGTGGCTGCTCCAAGGAGCCTGCAGCCACCCCAAGAGAGCAGGCATCGCTGCAGGTAGGGGTGGCACTGGGCAGCACCCCGAGAGCCACCCTGCCCTCAGTGCCTCCTTTGGTCCATGAAAGCCCTGCTGGGACATTCTCAAAGCAACCTTCCTGTGCTTAAACAGCCATCATTAACCCTTCGTGTGCCTGGTGCCTGGCCTGCAGCTCCCCTTACAAACAGGCCCCAAGGCGGGAGCGTCCCACATGCTGGTGAGAGCCTGGAGGGCCCCCAGCCTGTCCTTGGGTGGCCCTGTCTGGCCTGTGGTGAACAGCACAGCTCTCTCAGCCTGCGTTGCAGCATGCCTTTCTCCCTGCGGTGTCCCATCCCCCTAGCTAACGGGACTGCTGCCAGCCCCATAACCAGGCATCCCCGCACAGCCTGGGGTGGGGGGGCAGAGGGGAATGGGGCTGGGGAGATCAGCTCATTGGGAAGGCTGGAGGGAAAGTGCCAGCACATCCCCTTCACAGTCTGAGAGCCTCTGTGCAGGCAGGGGCCACGGGGACCATGACTAGTGCCTGGGCAGGCAATCTTGTTGCCCTCCCTCCCCCAGGACCTGGACCCCTCCTTGTCTGCCTGGAGGCATCAGCACCTCCAAGCTGCCCTCCAAGTGTTGTGCTCTGCCTGCAGGACTCTGATGACAACTCCCGCGTCTCCATCACTTTCTTCCGACTGTTCCGGGTGATGCGACTGGTGAAGCTGCTGAGCCGGGGGGAAGGTGTCAGGACCCTCCTGTGGACCTTCATCAAGTCCTTCCAGGTATGGGAGGAACAGCGCTCCCCTCCCAGACAAGCCTGTGCCCCAGGCTGGCAGCAGGCTCTGATCTCAGGCTTGCTGGGCGAGCGGTCTGTCCTCACCCGGCAGAGGCAGAAGGCTCTGGTGCTGGCAGGCTGCTGGCCTTAGATCGGGCCAGGGGGCTGTGCTGGGCAGGAGAACATTGCCTGTAGGGGTGGGAAGGTGTGGGGGTCTCCCTGGCTCACACCACCCTGTGTCAGAACCCGAGACACCACTGGGCTGAGCCAGCAGGCAGGGCCTGGCCGGCCCGTCAGCCCCAGTCCCAGCGAGGCTGGGCTCCGCAGCGAGCAGGTAGCCCAAGGGCACGCTGCAGCACCCCGGCTCACAAGGGCACCCTGCAGCACCCCAGCTCACAAGGGCACGTGCAGCACCTCGGCACACAAGGGCACGCTGCAGCACCCCGGCTCACAAGGGCACCCTGCAGCACCCCAGCTCACAAGGGCACGTGCAGCACCTCGGCACACAAGGGCACGCTGCAGCACCCCGGCTCACAAGGGCACCCTGCAGCACCCTGGCTCACAAGGGCACCCTGCAGCACCCTGGCTCACAAGGGCACCCTGCAGCACCCCAGCACACAAGGGCACCCTGCAGCACCCCGGCTCACAAGGGCACCCTGCAGCACCCCAGCACACAAGGGCACCCTGCAGCACCCCGGCACACAAGGGCACCCTGCAGCACCCCGGCACACAAGGGCACCCTGCAGCACCCCGGCACACAAGGGCACCCTGCAGCACCCCGGCACACAAGGGCACCCTGCAGCACCCCGGCACACAAGGGCACCCTGCAGCACCCCGGCACACAAGGGCACCCTGCAGCACCCCGGCACACAAGGGCACCCTGCAGCACCCCGGCACACAAGGGCACCCTGCAGCACCTCGGCACACAAGGGCACGCTGCAGCACCCCGGCACACAAGGGCACCCTGCAGCACCCCGGCACACAAGGGCACCCTGCAGCACCTTGGCTCACAAGGGCACCCTGCAGCACCTCGGCACATGGCCCCCGAGCCCCAGCAGCGCCCTCAGCCCTGGGCATCCCTGGGCTGTGCTCAGCCTTCGTCCCAGCTGCAGAGACCCGGGGCTCCCATGGGAGTTTGGTGTAAGCCTCCCGTGCATGAGAACTGGAGAGGGGGGCCGGTGGGAGGGTGGTTAGAGGAACAGGCAGGAGGTAAGCTGTGCCCTCCCACACGGAGGCCTGGATGCTGGCCTCGTCCAGTACCTCCAGACCCAACCTCCTGTCCCTGGGTTGCCTCAATGCTGGGCTGTCGTCTCACATGAGCCGTGGTCCTTCTGTCGCAGGCTCTGCCGTACGTGGCCCTGCTGATTGTGATGCTGTTTTTCATCTATGCTGTGATCGGGATGCAGGTGAGAGGCACAGGGGTGGGATTTGGTCTTGAACAGATGCCCTGAGCCTGATAGCATCTGGGGAGATGGGATGGAGAGGGACTAGATCCTCTGCCAGGCACTCTTAGGGCTTTGCACATGATGGGACCATTTACCCTGGTCTCCAGGGGTGCTTACAGCCCCAGCAGCCTCCTCCCATCCCCAGGCTGCAGCTAGGGAAACTGAGGCACGCAGCAAACAGCACTTTTGGAGTCAATGGCACAGCCTAGGTACACAGTCACCAGTGCTTGTGCCTGGTTCATAAGAGCTTGCCTTCTTGGCCCAGATGAAGCGTGGCATAGATGGGGCATTTTCAGCATGGGCAGGAGTGTCCAAGGAGCTCATGAGCCCCAGAGCACTCACACCCCGGACTCCATCTCTTTTGGGGACACCCAAAGCCAATTAAACAAGAGAAAGAGGAGCTTAGGGAGAGGGGTGCTCTGGAGGGTGGGCAGTGCCCGAGAAAGGGTTTGGGGACCTGACAATGTGGTTTACAGATGTTCGGGAAGATCGCCATGGTGGACGGGACCCAGATCAATCGAAACAACAACTTCCAAACCTTTCCGCAGGCTGTGCTGCTGCTCTTCAGGTCAGTCCTGTCTTGGCAAGTGAGCAGCTCCAGAAGGGAGCTGGGCTCAGAGTCGGCACGGGAGCCCACCAGCTTGCCGTGAGGGAGACCACCACTTCTGTAGTGGATTTCTTTCTTGCCCTACAGAAAAATCTCTTGCAGCAGTGGAAGCGTTTCAGGAGTGGCTGTCGGTTTGCCTGGTGTGGCTGAGCTGCAGGAGAGTGGGGCACTTTGGGGTTTCTATTCTGAATATTTCCTTCCCGGACTGGATTTTAATTTGTGAATTGTGAGGAAACTCAAGGGGAAGCAAGAACTCGGCCCAAGGCTTTCCTTGACTCCAAACACTTCACTTTCATAGAATCATAGAATCATAGAATGTTTTGGGTTGGAAGGGACCCCTAGAGGTCATCTAGTCCAACCCCCCTGCAGTGAGCAGGGACACCGCTGACTAGGTCAGGTTGCTCAGAGCCCCATCCAACCTGGCCTGGAATGTTTCCAGGGATGGGGACTTTGGAGCTTTCAATAGTGGAGTCCCCACAGCAGCACAGCAAGCCCAGGATCCTGACCGCTCCTTTCCCAGTGGCTTCCTGCTCCCTGCCTGCGTGCCCAGCTCATGGCCGGGACAGGCAGGGACCAGCCCGCATCCCCCCCCCAGGTGTGCGACTGGCGAGGCCTGGCAGGAGATCCTGCTGGACTGCAGCTACGGCAAGCTGTGCGACCCCGAGTCAGACTTTGCCGAGGGCGAGGAGTACACCTGCGGCACGGGCTTCGCCTACTTCTATTTCATCAGCTTCTACATGCTCTGCGCCTTCCTGGTACGGCAGCTTCCCCGGAGATCCCTTCAGCACCCCCGGCCCGGCCCTGGGCAGCCCCCGGTGTTGAGTGAGCCTTGCATGTCCTGGGGCTGAGCCCACAGCACCCTCTTCCTAGAGGCATCATCCCCCCAGCCCATCTACCCAACCATGCTGTAAACCTGGCACCGCGCTCCTGTGGAGCCAAGGATCCCCGGTTATGTCCCTCCCGCAGCCCCCACGTGCTGCGCTCCAGATGTGTCTGTGTTGGCTCTTGCAAGGGTGGAGAGGGAAGAGATGCCCTCTGCCTGCTGCAGCCTTTCACATGCTCCCCGTGGGTGGGAGGCCCGTCCCTGTGTGGGGTGACCCACAGCATCCCCTGGCTCCAGGGCAACCCAAGCCCCTTCTCCTCCGGAACACGTGTGCCTGTGTTTTCCCGTGGCCTTGGCCGGGGCCCATGGGCAGCACTGCCCTGCTCCATGCTGCCAGCTGCGAGGGCTGTCCCTGTCCCTCTGCCAGGGACCTGATGAGTGCTTGACCCTGCCCTAACTTGCGTCCTTCACACCCGATCCTCTGCCCTCAGATCATTAACCTCTTTGTGGCTGTCATCATGGACAACTTTGACTACCTCACACGCGACTGGTCCATCCTTGGGCCCCATCACCTGGATGAGTTCAAACGGATCTGGGCTGAGTACGACCCCGAGGCCAAGTGAGTGATGGGGGGTGAGCGGCACAGAGGGGATGGCCCATGGGGAGCCTGGGGTGGGCTGCCCTGGGACACACATGGCACTGTGAGCTGTGGCACAGTCTAAGAGTTCGATCCCAGCATCTCAGAAGTGGATGTGGACTTGCCAGCATATTCCAGGGCTCATACAAGCCATCAGGATGCTTGGGGACACGAGACTTGCAGTCCCCTCTTAATCCAGCCCTGGTGATGCTGGCAACTCTTCCCGTGCCACTGCGCCCTTTATCCGCTGCCCGGTGCCAACAGGGAGCAGCTGCTCTCCCCAGGAGGAGCACAGGGAAGTGTAGGGGTTTGACCACCGCAGGAGCACGGGGCAGGCCACGGGGATGAGCCCACCCAGCCCCTGCCCAAACCGCTGTCCCCCATGCCTGCCTCCACCCTGCTGATGCAGTTTATTGCCTCTACAGGGGCAGGATCAAACACTTGGATGTAGTGACCCTGCTGAGACGTATCCAGCCTCCCCTGGGCTTTGGGAAGTTCTGCCCACACCGTGTAGCTTGTAAGGTAAAAGCCAAGGGGGTGGCAGGGCGTGTGGGCACAGGGGCACCTTCCCCAGGCTGTCTCTGCAGCCTCCCCAGGGGGCTGAGGGTGGCAGTCCAGCCAGCTTCCCAGCGTCACGTTATATGCATGCTCTGACCTCTGGTGTTTAATGGAGGGGACTGTTCTGGGGACAAGGAGAGATGCTGTTAACCTGCACGGAGCTGATGTGTTTCAGGGTCCTGGAGATAAGGACTTGCCTGTGCTCGCCCCCACACCGAGGGGGTGGCACTGGTGGGCTGGTCCCTGCCCAGCTGGGAGCCCTGAGTGCAGAGGGACGCCCAGGCTACACCGGGATGCCCCACATCTGCATCTGGTGCAGGAGGGCAATGCTGGGCCATGCTGGTACCTGGCCATGTCAGCTGGGCTGTAGGGGTTTGTTTCCAAGGTCTGATAGCACCAGGGGAGCTGGAAACGCCGGCTCTGTAGGCATGAGATGCTTTTCCTGGCTTAGCTCATCCTGCACAAATCCAGGGCCTGTGAGGCTCACGTGTAAACCACATGGGCAGGGGCTCAGGCACTGGTGTGAAAACCTTCGTGGGTCTTGGGCAAACTCATTAGGAGGTTTGATCCCCAGATGCCTCACGGCATCCTGGGGCACTTTCTGGAGGGTGGCACGCAAAGCAAAATGACTCCCATCTCCCTGAGAGCAAGGCTGACTCCTGAGAAAAGGGGTCTCGGGGGAGACCTTATTGCTCCCTACAACTGCCCGACGGGAGGTTGTAGTGAGGTGGTGTCGGTCTCTTCTCCCAAGTAGCAAACGATAGGATCAGAGAAAACAGCCTCAAGTTGTGCCAGGGCAGGGTGAGGTTGGCCATGGGGAACAATTCCTTCCCCAAAGGGCTGTCAGGCACTGGAAGGGGCTGCCCAGGGAAGGGGTCGAGTCCCCAGCCCTGGGGGGATTTACCAGCCAGGCAGAGGCGGTGCTGAGGGCCGGGGTTTGGGGGTGGGATGGCAGGGGTAGGGGAACGGTTGCACTGGGTGATCTTGAAGGTCTCCAACCTAAACGATTCCCTGATTCTATTCTGTTCTGCGTCCCTGGGCAGGCTCTGCCTGCGCTGCCAGCACAGGGCCTCTTGTCCATCAGGCAGCAGCCCCAGCAACGTGAGGGCAACCGACAGGGAAGCCAGGACAGGACTCCTTCAGCTCCTTGGCGCCCGCCTGTGCCCTGTCCGGCTCCCTGATGGGCCCTGGACATGTCCCCCTCGCCAGCCTCCTGAGAGCAGCTCACAGGACGGAGCCTGTCACCCCGTGGGCACCCCACTCTGCTGCACAGGTTCCCAGCTTGCTGCTTGGCCCCCACAGCCACACAGGATGGACGGGGGATGCTGGAGGCCTGGGTCAGCACTGGGCCATGCCCATGCCATCAGCCTCACCCCCTGTCCTCTTGGGATGGGCTCTCGGCATGGCCTTGGGCAACCCACAGGGTCACCAGCCCCCATAGTCCCAGTGGCTCTGGCAGGAGCACCCAGCTCACCACTGCCCTGCACTGGCTCCTGTCACGTCCCCACACCCCAGAGCTCCAGGATGAGACCAGGTGAAGCCATGGAGGTGTCTGGGTGATGCCAATCATGTGGGAAGAAAAGCCCTGGAGGTGGCCGTTCACCTCCGTCCTCCTCCAGGCACTGCTGCTCGCAGGGACCTGCAGGGTCCCTGTCTCTGTCCCCTGTCCCAAACGGAGTCACTGCCCTCCAGAGCAGGCTGGAAACGTCCTTTGTCGGCACCATGGGGCTGGAGGGTTTCACCTGAGGGCTGCAGAGGGCTGGCATTAACACGTTTGTGGGGCGATGTTCCCCTCCTCAGTGCCAAGCGTTACGTGGCCTCGCCAGTGGTCGCACATGGGGTGATGGTTGGGCTCAGCCCCCGGCCTCCCCCTGTGCGCACACAGCAGCACCCGCACCCTCGTCTGCGCGCGGGGGCTGCCNTTGATGATCTTAAAGGTCTTTTCCAACCTAAACAGTTCTGTGATTCTGTCATTTTCTCCCATGGCACTGGTGCCCCATAGGTTGGGTTATTTCCACAGATCTGACCTGGTCCTCCCTGCAGCTTGGTCTGGTTTAGCTGCCTGGTTAGGATGAGTGGTGTCACTGCCCTGGCCCATGCGCTGCCAAGCGGTGGTGCAGAGCCCCGTGGGCCTGGGCAGAGCGGGCAGAGCTGGGAGGGCTCCTTGGCCGGCAGCTCAGTGCCCTGAGCAGATCCCCTGCCCTCCGGCCAGGATGGGCTGTGGGGCAGTGGAGAGCTGCTAGCCTGCGCTGCCACCCGCGCTCATGCTCGTTGGTTTGCTGCGCAGCGTCTAGTGTGCATGAACATGCCCCTGAACAGCGATGGCACCGTCACCTTCAATGCAACCCTCTTTGCACTGGTGAGGACAGCCCTCAAGATCAAGACAGAAGGTAAGTGATGCTCCCGTCTGCCTCGGTGGCCGATGGGGGACCCTGTCCTTGTGCTGCAGGGTGCTGGTTCCACACCATTCCCCAGCCCTGTCCAGGGACCCCAGGCACTTGCCTCTGGGGCTAGACCTCTGGTGCAACCCTCAGCTTCATGCCATTAATTTCTGTCTTTGGAGCAAAGACCATGGGCACATGCGTGGGGCTGCTCAGGCCAAGCCTGGAGGATGGTACTCGCTGCAGGCACAGGCCTTGCCGCCCTGAAAGCCACCCCAGCTGCGTCACTTCACCCTGAGCAGCTCAGGAGTGGTTCTGACCCAGTTCCCATCCCTGCTGTGATGCATGGCCACCGGCCTCCCTTCCCACTCTGTTGAGCGTGCTCTGATCTCCCCCTGTCCCTGGCATAGCACCACCAGCTCCCGTTTTGCATTTCCCCGTGTATTTATAATCTCGGACTGGAATGGAAGGGGATGGATCCTCCTTGAGTTTAGCTGTGCCGGGGAGGAGTTGCTTTCACCCCCTCCCTTGCCAGGAGCATGGTTTGCAAAGCCACGTGGCTTGCGACGCCACACCAGCTTGTTTCCCTGCCTGTGGGTCGGGCAGTATCACAGGAGCAGCTCTGGCAGGAGGTGAGGCTGGGCACTGGTGGGCCACTTGGGCGGGCATCTTCCAGCAGCGCGGCGCGGGTGCCTTCCCTCCAGTTGGGGAGGGGAATGTGGCCTCCAGCACAGCATGGGCAGCTCTGGGAGTACAGGAGATCTCGGAGCATGCTCTGGGATCGCCAGTGAGAAGGAATGGTAAAGCCTGTGAGAGCGCCAACGGGGAGGTCAAAATCTGTTGTCAATCACCGGAACAGAGATGGTGGCACTAAGGCTGCCCCTGATTGCTAGGTCTGGCTCACTCTATAGTTACTCTTTTTGCTAAAATCAAAGCCCTACAAAGCTCATGTTTGCTGGGTGGGGAGGCTGGAGAGGAGCTGTCACACCCTGGAGGAGTCTGGCCAGTCACATGCTTTGTCTTCACCCATGTAAACGTTCGCCTAGGAATGAACCACTCTGCCCTGCTCGCTTTTCTCGCAGGTAACTTCGAGCAGGCCAATGAGGAGCTCAGAGCCATTATCAAAAAAATCTGGAAGCGAACAAGCATGAAGCTTTTGGACCAGGTCATCCCCCCTATTGGAGGTACGCAACCTGGTGGTACTTCCCAGTGGGGCAGAGCAACCAGGTTGGGGTCTCAAAGGCTCCGACAACTCGGGGCCTTGTGATAGGGGGTGTCACCAGGTTGGTTTCCTCCCCTCCAGACGATGAGGTGACAGTGGGCAAATTCTATGCTACTTTCCTCATCCAAGAGCATTTCAGGAAGTTCATGAAGCGCCAGGAGGAGTATTACGGGTATCGGCCCAAGAAGAATCATGTGGAGATCCAGGTTGGTAGCGTGCGGGTGGTAGTGGAGGGGTGACCCTTCCTGGGGGCAGGCAGGGTGCATGGGGGGCTCTGCACATCAGGGAAGAGGCTTCCCCCAGCTCAGGGAAGTCCAGGGTGACTTAGGGAGACAGAGCTGCAAGGACGATGACCTCTGTGCCTCAGGCTCTGGAAATGAGGTGGCCCCAAGTGAACCAGGACTGAGCACTCCACCGCTGAGGGTGACCTCAGTCTCCAGGGTGCGAGGTGACTCCAGAAGCAAAGGACATTTTTGACTCTGTCCCACTGACTTTGGCCGCAGAGAAGGCTCAGCAAGGTCTGATGCCTCACCAAGCAGTTTTAAGACCTGGAAACCCCCAGCACAGACCAATGTCTGGGCCGAATGCTGCTAATCCAGGCCCCTTATCCACCTACTCTGCTGCCAGGACCTTCTCCCCTTCCTCACCTCAGCAGCGTTGCGGATAGTGCTGTGTGCCCGCTGCTCTCCGTATTGTCTCTCATTGCCTGGTGCAACGTCAGGTGGAAGGGGTTGATGTGGCTGATCTTGAGCAGGACCACTGCAGATGGAGAAGCATGCACAGCAGCCCTGAAGGGTGCTGCCAGGGTGGGACGGGACAGGACTTACGTACCTGGCCAGAGCAGCTGGGGTATCCCCAGCCTCTCCTGATCTTATAGCGAGGAAATCACTCGTAGAGATAAAACAGCAGGCCCCAAAGGTGCAAGGCAAGGAAAAGAGCCAGGCTCCAGGTCAGATGTCTCCAGATCAGGGACAAAGGCACCACTACCCCTTGGGTATCCCCAGCCTGCCCTTGGTCAGGCTGCCCTTAGCACACCCCTCTGTGGGACAGCATTAGCCCAGAAGCTTGTTTCACCAAGCACGGAGCCAGCCAGCCACAGGGCCACCCATGGCCTGTCCCTGGTAGAAGACCTGGCAGGGCAGCATGCCTTACCAGGTGAGCAGGCTTCATCATGTTTCCCTCTCCAAAGCCCAGTGTGAGATGGGTGGTGGGGCCAGGCCACATCCAGCCATGCCTTCTTATCCCCACCAGGCTGGGCTGAGGAGCATTGAAGAAGAAGCTGCTCCTGAAATCCGTCGGGCCATCTCTGGGGACCTGACTGCTGAGGAGGAGCTGGAAAGAGCAATGGTGGAGGCTGCCATGGAGGAAGGGATATACAGGGTGAGTGCAGCCCTCAGGGCACCCCAGGTGGTGGTGGTCTCACCCAGCCCCCATTTCGATGTGTTGGTGGTGGGCCAGCATGGCTGCCACTGCTGGAGGACAGTCCACAGAGGTGAGCCTGACCCTGAAGGACAGTGTGGACCACAAGGATGGATCAGCACTTCTTTCCTCTCCCTGGGCATCAGGACATCCTGGCTGAGTCATCCTGGGCAAACAGCTCTCTGCCTCAGTTTCCCCTCTGTAAAAGCTCATCTGCTTGGCAGGGACGTGCTGAATGTTTACCCACAGGTTTGGGAGGCCCCATCCACACCTTCTGCCAGGCTAAGGCAGGACAACTCAGGTGTCATCATCACCAGAGCAGGAACAGATTCGCCTCCCACTGCCTGGGGCTCTTTGAGACAGCCTGGGCAGCTGTGGTGTTGCAGGGTTGCCCCTCCTGCTGCATCCAGAGGTGCCACCAGCTCAGGCTGTCCCACGGAGGTGGCAAGGTTTGTCATGCACCAAGCTGGCTCTCACCCCAGTGCTGCTGCATGACCATCACCCCTCAGTGCCTCAGTTTCCCCATCTGGCAGTGAGGCTTTTAGCACCGTGCAGTCTGCAAGGCTTGAGCAGAGATGAGCAGAGATACCGCTGTTCCCATGGGTGCCCCCACGTGTCCCCTCCCATAGGAATGGCCCCAGAGCAGCCCAGAGCTCCAGGCCTCCTCTGATGCCCTCCCTGTCGGTTGCAGAGGACGGGTGGCTTGTTTGGCCAGGTCGATAGCTTCCTGGAGCCCAGCAGCCCCCTGCAGCCCCACGTGGCCAGCCAGAGGCCACTGCAGTTCACCGAGGTGGGCAGCGAGGACCTCGACTCCCCTGTCTTCCTTGACGACTTCCCCCAGGAAGGCAACACCAACGTCAACAACGCCAACAGCAACAACTGGCAGGAGGGGTAAGGGCTGGTGAGCCTGCGTGGGCAGGCATGGAGGGCAGGGCTGGGCCATGCCCGGCGGCTCCCAGCGGGGCTGTGCTGGCTCCTGGCTGCACATCGGTCTTGCCCAGGGGCTCCTCACGCACGGGTGAGGTCTGGAGAAGTGGCTGAGTTGCAGCAGTAAGGACCCTGCAGACCGGGGGAGGAATTGAGGTGATGCCACGGACACAGGAGCTTTGTGCAGAAACTCAGCCCCTGGGGTGCAAGCAGGGCCTAGGCAAGGGCACAGGGAGGGCAGAGCCCCCTTGCTGGGCTCCAGGCCTCAGCCTGGCACTCACAGGGGCGTCCCCAGACCATGCGGGGCAGCTCCAGGGCTGGTGTGCGGCTCCGCACGTCAGCGTGTGTGACCCTACGTGCCCTTCTTGTCCTTCCCATCACACCTTCATCTCTGTGCCCTGAGGATCGAGGTGGCCAGCAGGGCTCCGGGGGTGGCAGGAACGACCCTTCCCCTTTCGCCACCAATCCCTGAGTGCCCAGGCCCACGTAGGGGCCACCAGCTCCTGCCTGGGCACAGGTACAAGGGACAAGGGTTGCCAGGGCAAGGGGATGTACATAATCCTACTTCCTGGGGTCTCCACCCTGGTCATCCATCCCAGGTGCCCCTCCTGGTCTGCCCCCCCAGCTGCATTCCCCAGGGTGGAGAAGGTGGGGGGGGCTGCATCCTTGGGTCGAGCTGGTCTCGGCACGTGGTCCCTGCCCAGGCTGACCCACCTGCCTGCCCTTGCCAGGATGGAGTACGAGGACGAGGTGCTGAGGAAGATGGTGCCAGCAGCACCCAGGCGTCCGGCGCGGGGTGAGTCTCAGCATCGTTCCTCTTCTGGGGGATCTGGACCAGCCCAAGAGCCAGAGTGGGGGGAAGGGGCTGATGTTGGCAGGCAGGAGGAGGAGGCGCAGACCCCAGCAACTTGGAGATTAGCTGAGAGCCCTGACCACAGCGAGACCTATCTGGGGAGCTCCAGGAGACCCTTCCCACCTTCCCATGCTCCAGGGTGATGGAGCATGGAGCCAGTGCCCATGAACAGGGACTTCTCCTTCCCAACTGTGAGGAGCCAGCACAGCACAGTGGGCAGGCGCTGGGACTTTGGTTGGTCCTGAACCTATAAACCCTTTGATTCCCCCAGTCTAGTTAACCCGTTCCCAGCTGATCTCCTCTGGGCAGCAGTGGTGTCCTTACTCTTGTGCCCAACTGATGTCCCCACCTTTCCCTCTTTCCCAGAGCGCAACCACCCCTTACCCATGGAGAGACTGCAACGGAGGCCGAGCAGGAGGCGAGGGGCCACCGCTGGGGGTCACCCATCACCAGGGCTGCACCTTCTGCCCCAGGAGGTACAGGGAGCAGTGTATGTCCAGAGGCAGCAATGCGGGGGGCATGGGTGAGCCCCCCTCCCCTCCTGGGAAGGGCTGTCATAGCCAGGCTGTGGAGGAGCCGGTCTCCAGGGCCCTCTGCCATGAACCCAGCTTTGCTGGCACTTTCCTTTCTGATCAGCTCAGGGAAGGAGCCGGGTCCCCACCCCACTGCTGCAGTGGGCACAGGGTGCTCATCCAAGCTGGGACAGCTCGAAGCAGCGTCTCTGTGGTTCCCTGGCTGCCTCCAGAGCTGAGGCTGAAACAAGGGGGGTGTCAGGTTTTCGTCCACGCTCCCCTGGCTGCCCTTGCCTGGCCACTGCGCCTCATCACCTGGCAAGTGCCAGGGCAGGAGACAAGGGCTGGCTCCCAGCCCTCGCTGCCCACATGGCCCTGCTGGTCCCATTGCGGGTGGTGCCCTGGACCCAGGAGCTCCAGCAGGATGAGAGTGCGTGTCCAGGCTGGAGACAGTGCCTGCAGCTCCCACATTAACATGGGGGAGATCTTCCATGGGCATTGCCCAAGCCCAGGCTGCAGCTCTTTGCTCCTTTTGCCCAGCTGCCTGGGGAGGACGGCACGGTGACGGGAACGGCGTCCAGCTCGGGGTACCAGTGGGGTGAAAGCGCTGGCCCAAGCACATCCCCCACCCCAGCCATCACCTTTCTCATTCAGGAGGTAAGGCAGGGGCACAGCCTGGCAGGGGGACAGGCAGGGCTGCCAGGGGGTGCAGGGGGCTGGCAGGGGCACCATGCTGACGCCAAGCTGGGAGGCTGGTGGGCAAAGCTCAGCTACAAGGGTGAGCAGGCAGCACAGAGGGCAGGAGGGAGGAGGCGAGGGTGGGCTGCCTGCAGGCAGGGACACTGCTATGGACCGAGCACACACGGGGCTCGACCCCATCTTCTGCTACAGGCTCTGATCTCCGGGGGCCTTGCGGCTCTGGCCCGTAACCCATCCTTCGTGGCAGTGACCAGGGACGAGATGGCGGCCAGCAGCCAGCTGGAGATGGATGAAGTGGAGAAAGCAGCCGTGGAGCTGCTAAAGGGAAGAGAAACACTGCAGGGCACAAAAACTGGCTCTGCCCCCCAGGACACCTCGGCCGCATCACCAGCCAGCTCCCCAGGGCTCAGCACAGCCCCCTCCCAAAAGACCATCGCCGCCACTCGCCTGTGAGCCGCCTGCAAGCTGCCTGCTGATGCCGCCCAGCGGGCACGGTCCCGGCAGGAGCTTGCAGGGCATTACGGGAGCGATGCCGCACGGCTCCCCCTCTCCGCCTGGGGTCCTGGTGGGCTCTGCCCACTTGCAGGAGGATTTTTGGGCCAGGTCTCCAGGACGCTGGTGCAGGACAGGACAATACTGTGCCAGCAGGGTCCTGCGAGAGCTGGGCAGGTCATTAAAGTGCTGCTGTGTGCCTGTGGATCCCCCTGTCCCCTCCTTCCTCTGCCACCCTGCCTGCACAGCCTGTGCCCACCGGAGCGCCCTGCCTGGCTGTGATTCATGTCCCCACGCTGGGGGAGGTCTGTCCCTGCTCCCAAGTGCTCATGCTTCAACCGGCCATTTCGAGGGTGCCAGGCTCTGGGGGTCTCCTGGTACCCCAGCAGCCGGGCCCAGCGTCCTTATGTCTCTGCTGGTGCCTGTTCCTCCTGCTTGCAGCCCGGCTTGTCCTGTGGGGAGGGGGACAAGCGGCTCGGGCAGACCTGCCCTGGGCCGGGGCCGCAGGCAGGCAGAGGCTGCGTGCGAGGCCGGGGGCTTCCCGGCTCCCTCTCCCAGCTGGGTAAGAACCTGGGGATGGGGCAGAGGCGTGAGAGCGTGCCCAGGACAGTGCAGCAGCCCTGGGTCCAACCAAGAGGAGAGCGGTGCCATTTCTGCCACTTCAGGTATCTCCAAACAAACACCGCACTCGGGCTCAGCACCCGCCGCTCAGCGCAGCCCACAGGAGGGTCTCATCCAGCCCACAGACAGCACCGCTGCTCTGCGGGGGACAGGCCAGGGATGCCGCAGCCAGGAGAGCGCGGGGAGCAGGGTCCGTGCCGCCTGCCAGTGCCAGCGCCGCCCAGCGCTCTCCGCTGCTGCCTG
>JAKFQP010000965.1:0-28830 GCA_023375905.1 Nycticorax nycticorax
GAATGCCAGGAGGAGGAACTCAGTGATGGAGCTGATGTTGGATATTTGGTCACTCTTGTTCAAGGAGGAAATGAGAGTATGTTAGCAGCGACTTCTCTAAGAAAAATCCCATAGACTGCTCCTGCTGCACACACCCTTTCATTTTCCAGGAGACCTTCCAAAACTCCATGGATGGAGCTCTGGTTGATGCTGGCTGAAAGTGCAATGAGGAGCAGGGTCTCTGCCCACTGGCTGCTCAGGAGACAGCCCTACTCTGCAGCACTGGGTTCAAGGAAACAGTGGGTGCAGGGACCAGTCCTGGTGTTTGACTTTGTCAGATGAAACCCCTCCTGATGTAGAAGGGTCTGTCAGCATCTGCACTCCCAGTGCTAAGGAACTGGGGTAGCAGAAGGCAGTTTGAGAGGTTTAGGTTTACTGCTCCACCCATGTCCCCTTGGGGCTGTTCTTGGATATTAGAAACTCTCAGCATTTTTGCTGCACTCAAGGAGAACAGAGTGCATCCTGCAAGACAAGAGCATTGCCTGTGGCTCAGTGCAGAGTGAGGGGAGCTGGTCCGTCCCTCTGTCTTGTTCCCAGCTGCCTGAGGTTTGAACCTTCATGAGGTGGAGAGCAATCACACTCATGTTATATCATGCAACAAGACACTTCTGAGAGCAGAGGGATCCAGCGCAGACCACTAAATGTCTCACCCTTTCCCAAGGTCTTCTAGCCCAGGACACTCATGGCTCATTTCACCAACCCCACAGCATTTCCTCAGCCACAGAGTCTCTGTCTTTCTCTGTGGGGCTTTCAGACAACACAAAGGTGCTATGGGACAGCACTGAATGCAGGAAGGCAGCTCACAGCTTGGAAGGACACCCTAAGGAGACAGCCGAGTGTCCTAATGTTGGCATCCCATTAAGAGATAATGGACTCAATCCCCAGCCCCACAGACTGCACTGCCCACAGCCCCACAGATGAGAGGAAAGCTGGGACACTTGTTCCCATCCACATGCCCACATGAATGGACAAACAAGAGCAGTGTGTGACTCTGCAACTGAAATTTCCATCCCCAGGGAGTCTGACAGCAAGGGAAAGATAACTTTGAAATGAGCACGTGGAGGAATAATGAAAAATAGAGTGAGGGTCTGGCTGAGAGAAGCCAGGGCAGAGGCACCCGGGCACTCAGGACAGCGTTACCCATACCCAGCTGTGTACACCACCTCCCAGACAGTGATAATGCCAGACAGTTGCCCTCAGCCCCATTGCTGGTCAGTGTGAAATGGGCATGTGGCTGGAGGGACGCCCTTCCCCTCTTCTGGTGCTCTGCTGGACAGAGGTGACTCCCACTCTAGACTCCATGGCCATAAGGGCTGAGGGCTGTGCTGGGTGGGAGAGGAGAGGTGAAGGGAGTTGCTCAGGGAAGGCATGTGCACTGCAGGGGTGGCCAGGAGGTGCCCATATCTGCCCTGCCACAGGGCTTCCATTAGCAGTTCCTTCCTTTCCTGCCCATCTCCACTGCCTGGAGCTGTCCCTGACATGAGCTGTTGCTCTGGCCCCACGTCTCCTCCCTGCCAGTGCTCACAGACCCCATCTCAGCCTCTGTGCACCCAGCTCTGCCCTGCAGCCCCTGTGTGTGTGTAGGGGCTAAAGAGCAGGTCCCACAGACCCTGATGAGACTGGAAAGGGGATGCTGGTGCTATCCGTAGTCCACAGGGCTTGCAACTGAAAACACAGACTCAGGAAAGCTCCTGATCCATACCGTCATCGCTCCTTTGACTTTGCAATTGAAAAGTCCCCTTGGAAATCTCCCACTACCCACCCAGCCAACCAAGATGAGAAATCTCAGAAAAAAAACCCAACAGCTTCCCTTAAGGGAACTCCAGTTTGAAATGTTCCCTCCAAAATGCCTGGGGTTGACCTGGAGCTGTGAGCAAACTTGACCTACAAAGCACCCTCTCAACAGCAGAAGGACCCTGCCTTGATGGGGGTCACTCCTGCCACCCAGGGCTTATCCCAGAGTGCTGTGGGGAGCTCCCTGGGCAGGCTGAGTGCTGACCCTGGCAGGCGGCAGAGTCACTACGCCAGCACACAGCCCCCTGGGGTGCAGGGACCCTGCTGGGAAGGACAGCCCTGGGCACCCTGCCTGCACACCCACCTTCACACCCTGCAGCCCTCCCTGGGAGAAGGCACCTGTCATGCCCTCTGCCTCTGACAGTGCAGCAGGGAAGCTTTAGAGCATGTCCTCCTCCTCCTGCACACCACAGAATTTGTGAGAGTCATCCTGAAAGATCTCAGGCTGTGGGATGTGCTAGCTTTTGGAGATCTCTCCAGGAGCTGCAGCTGCATTGCCTTGCTGCCAGTGACCTACCATGTAAAGAGCTGTGAAGAGTTCTACCCCCATTAATTCTCAGCATCCTCCCACCCCAGGCTGACTTTAACCTCTCTGTGCCTCACTCCTCTCCCCTTGGTGCCTGCAGGCAGTGCCCTCAGCCCTGCTGCGCTTTGCAGAGGAGCTGCTCCTGGGCAGAGCTGTCTCTCGGCAGCGCTGCCCACTTGCCATGAGCTCCCTCCATCCCCGGAGCCCAGCCCAGCTCAGCAGCAGAGGACCAGCCCCAGGAAGCACTGTCTCTGCCTCCTACCCCCACCCCCTCACCCCCAGATCCCTCGGGGTGTCCCTGTGACTTCAGGACTGACAGCTTCTGAAAGGCAGCAGGATCTCTCCTGGGGAACACAATCTGAAGCAGACCGAAGTCATCACTGACTGTCCCTCTCTAATCACCGGACAGGCTGATTCCTGCAGTGGGAATTGCTCTGCAGGAGGTGTCAGACTTCCCCTCTAGAAACCCCCATTCCTGTCCCATTGTCAGGTAGGGAATGCAGGCAGTGACAGGCAGGGGATAACTTCCACCCGTGCAGGGCAGGGATTGAGCCAAGTCATCTCAGGTCTCATCAGTATACCTGAGGCCGGAGGGGCATTCAGCTTCCCCAGTGCACCCCACAGACCCACAGAGGGGGATCCCTCTTGCCTCAGCTCAGCTGCACAAACCAGGGGTGAGCTCCTTAGCTAACCTGCTGGGTTAATAGTGGAGATAGAGGCCAGGCCTGAGCTTTTCTGAAGCAAACACTTGGTGACATTTGAGGTGCTAGAGGTGGCTCAGGACATGTGCAGGGAAATGCAAGCTCTAATGGAGCAATTGTTAGATACAGGGCAGCGTGTGGGGGCATCGTCTTGGCGGCTGGTGGAGAACCACTTTGGCCAACTGAAGTGATAGAAAATGATGACATTTAGGACAACCCAACCTGTCCCTCCTCAGTGTGTTTAGGGCAGCAGATAGAGGTATGCATCTGACCCAATGGAGTCATGTTCCACAAGGGGAGCTCAGCATTTCCTGTATCTCCGCTAAGTGTAACTGAAGGTTTCCCATGGACATCCCTACATTGCCTAAGCTGTTCCAGGGCAGCTGCTCCACTAATGGTCAAACGCAGGCCTGTTGTCATTTGTCAGATGCCAAACCTGCCCAGCACAACCAGAGTGTACAGATGGCTGGGCAGTGCAGGACCTACAGGACAGCTATCCCCATCCCAAGCTGGTCCATAAGAGGTAGTGTAAACGAAGTAATGATAAAATTACCATGTATTCTAGTTTTTAGCATTGAGGTGATGGGATTGAATCAATTAACTATAAGATGCAACTACGAATGCTGCTATGTTCTCCTCTGTACAGCCCTATGCAACTGAACACTAAGTTCAGGACAATGGGAACAGTATATGGTCTGTAGTTTTAAGGTCATTATTAATGTAGCTGAAACTATAGACAACGTGCACCTGTCAGGGGAAGAAGATGAAGGGTAATTCCGTGCAACAGACCAAGAAAGTTGGCTAGGACTACCAAGATAGAGAGCCCAGTAGGTAGGAGGTAATTCCGGCAGGGGGAGATCGTGACCACCAACTCATTGACCACCTACCCAAATGATACCACCTACTCAAAAGAGAACAATAGAAGTGAACAACTGAGTTTGTGCAGTAATTTACATAGGAAGCGAGAGAATTTGTACCAATCGCTAGAGAGAATGTTATTGATTATGTATGAATGTAATGAATATGTATATATTTGATTTATATAAGCTGACTGAAACAGGTGCCAGGTATGGACGTTTGGTGGAGCAATCCCCCGTGCATCCAGCGCTGTGAATAAAGAATGCCTGCCTTTTAACACTACATTGGTGTTACAAGGTTTATTCCTCCCAATTTTGGTGACAGTAGAGCAGGGCATCTCAGATAGATTTGCTGTGTATGAGCAAGTGACTGAATGCCACCACTGCAGTGAGACAAGGTCTATCCTGTGTCTATCCTGGAGATGCAGGCAGTGCAGGAATACGAGGCACACCACAGCAGGGTCTCCTCTCATATGCCAACACTTTCAAATGCTGCTGATTCTTCGTACCCCCAGACTTTACTCACCTCCTTGATGATACAGTCAAGGAACAGGTTAATGATTTTCACAGTCTACCACATTCACAATGTCCATAGCAAGGGCTTTCTCAGCAGCACCTTCTCTTTCCTGGAGATCAGCTTGACCTCCACCACAGGCCCTCTGGGACCCCAGAGACACCACAGACAGCAAAGCCCTCTCCTGTCAGGGCTGCAAAGCCCAGCCCTGTTTGTGTCTTGTCTTGGGGAGCACAGGGTTTGCTCACCTTGTGGGCCCCTCATTCCAGCCTTACGTTACCATCTGCTGTTGCCACGTTGGTATGTCTCTGCCCTGAAGCAAAGCCTTTGCTTGTGCAGGATCTTGGGCACAAGATCCGTGACAAGTTTGAGCTTGGTGCTTGCGCCAGAGCTGAGGTGCTGCAGCTCCAATCTACATCGGTGCCCTCAGCCTGGGGCACAGATAGGAGGAGCTGGTGCCTTGTGTGCTGTCCCAGAGAAAGTCAATAAGTTTGAGGTGCTGTGATGGATGGATACAGGTTCTTAAGGAAAGAGAGCTGGGGAAGATCAGGAGGGGGATGCCCTCAGTGTGAGGGAACTGCCTGGACGTATGGAGGTCCTCTATGGGATAGGAATCAGATTGGGTAAACCTTTTTGGGTGAGGGTCAGAGGACAGGTGTTGTGGTTAAACCCCAGCTGGCATCTAAACACCATGCAGCCACACAATCACTCTCCTCCCCACATCCTGCTGAGACTGCAAAGAGAATTGGGGAAAAAAAAGTAAAACTCATCAATTGAGGGAACAAAAAAAATACAAACCAAGTTTTGCTCAGTGCAATTGCTGACTACCTGCTGATGATGCCCAGCCCAGCCCTGAGCAGTGATTACTACTGACTGGCCAGCTCCCCCCAGTTTATATATTAGCATGACACCACATGGTATGGAATAGCCCTTTCACCAGTTGGGGTCAGCTGTCCTGGCTGTGCCCCTCCCAGCTTCTTGTGCCCCTGTCAGAGCAGGGGAAGCTGAAAAGTCATTGACTTAGTATAAACACTGCTTTCCAACAATTAAAACATCACTTTGTTGTCAACATTCTTCTTACACTAAATCCCAAACATAGCACTATAGCACCTACTAGGAAGAAAATTAACTCTATCCCAGCTGAAACCAGGACAGTATCCAACCCTTATTCCGTACCTTCTATGTCATGCTCAGGTGCTACCCTTTCAGACACATTCCAATCAATCACCACCATGTTCCCTATCTTTTGACATATACAGACAGTTATCATTCCCTCAGTCTATGGGCCATCCCTCTAACATGTCTGCTGAGTTCATTTAGTCCATGACCTTGGCTCCATCTGTCGTAACAGTCTTTCAGGGCAGGAGAGATGGTATGTGGTGTCGGGTTGTTGCATGCTGAAGCCTGTTCTGGTTCCATCACTGTTGCACTTGCTCGGTTTTATCAAAGTTCATGCTTCATTAATCTGGGCGATCCTTACTGTAATACCATTGATAGGACATATAGCAATGATAAAAGTGATGACAATCAGTATTTTACAGCAATTAACATGATGCCATTCAGTCCATTGGCTATTTGCACCAAAAATCACAACCCCTTAAGGTACACATGAGAATTCCCTGTCTTTCTGCAGCACCCACCAAGTGGAGCCAGGTCCTTGAGCAAAAGAATCATAGAATCACTTTGGTTGGAAAAATCCTTTAAGATCATCGAGCCCAACCTTTAACCTAACCCTGCCATCCCACCACTAAACCATGTCCCTAAGCACCTCATCTAATCTTCTTTTAAATACCTCCAGGGATGAGGACTCGACCACCTCCCTGGGCAGCCCATTCCAGAGCCTGACAACACTTTTGGTGAAGAAGTTTTTCCTAATGTCTAGCCTAGACCTGCCCTGGCGCAGCTTCAAACCATTCCCCCTCGTCCTATCATCCATTACCAGGGAGAAGAGGCCAACCCCCACCTCACTACATCCTCCTTTCAGGTAGCTGTAGAGGGCGATAAGGTCTCCCCTCAGCCTCCTCTTCTCCAGACTAAACAACCCCTGTTCCCTTAGCCATTCCTCGTATGACTTGTGCTCCAGACCCCTCACCAGCTTGGTTGCTCTCCTCTGGACATGTTCCAGCAATGCAACGTCTTTCTTGTAGTGATGGGCTCAGAACTGAACACAGTATTCAAGGGGCGGCCTCACCAGCACCGAGTACAGGGGCACGATGACTTCCCTTGTCCTGCTGGTCACACTATTCCTGATACAGGCCAGGATTCCATTGGCCTTCTTGGCCACCTGGGCACACTGCTGGCTCATATTCAGCCATCTGTCAACCAGTACCCCCAGGTCTTTTTCCACCAGGCAGCTTTCCAGCCACTCTTCCCCAAGCCTGTAGCGCTGCATGGCGTTGTTGTGACCAAAGTGCAGGACCCGGCACTTGGCCTTGTTGAATCTCATACAGTTGGCCTCGGCCCATCGATCCAGCCTGTCCAGGTCCCTCTGCAGAGCCTTCGTCCCCACAAGCAGATCAACACTACCACCCAGTTTGGTGTCATCTGCAAATTTGCTGAGGGCACACTCAATCCCCTCATCCAGGTCATTGATAAAGATATTAAACAAGACTGGCCCTAGAACTGAGCCCTGGGGGACACCGCTTGTGACCGGCCGCCAACTGGATTTAACTCCATTCACCACCACTCTCTGGGCTCGGCCATCCAGCCAGTTTTTAACCCAGCGAAGAGTACACCCATCTAGGCCATGAACCGCCAGCTTCTCCAGGAGAATGCTATGGGAGACTGTGTCGAAGGCTTTGCTGAAGTCCAGGTATACAACATCCACAGCCTTTCCCTCATCTACCAGGCAGGTCACCTGGTCATAGAAGGAAATCAGGTTGGTTAGGCAAGACCTGCATTTCCTGGACCCATGCTGACTGGGCCTGATGCCCTGATTGTCCTCCATGTGCCTGGTGAGCACACTCAAGATGAACCTCTCCATAATCTTCCCCGGTACTGAGGTCTGGTCTGTAGTTCCCCAGATCCTCCTTCTGGCCCTTCTTGAAGATGGGTGTGACATTTGCCAACCTCCAGTCATCAGGGACCTCCCCTGTTATCCAGGACTGCTGATCAGTGATGGAGAGTGGCTTGGCAAGCTCCTCTGCCAGCTCCTTCAGCACTCTTGGGTGGATCCCATCCGGTCCCATAGACTTGTGGATATCCATGTGGCATAGCAGGTCAAAGACTGCTTCCTCCTGGATTATGGGGGGTTTATTCCACTCACTGTCCCCATCTTCCAGCTCGGGAGGCTGGGTACCCTGGGGATAACTCGTCAGGCCATTAAAGACCGAGGCAAAGAAAGCGTTGAGTATCTTAGCCTTTTCGTCGTCTTTAGTGGCGATGTTCCCCCTTGCATCCACTAGAGGATGGACGTTCTCCCACAAATGGGATTGCCCTTTCCCTGAGGCAGGACTAACCCAGACTGTCTTCCCCAGCATATTTTTTACATGCACTACAGGGACTTTATCCCCTTCTACCATATGTAAGAGGTTTGATTGGGCAGGGCCAGCTCGGTTGGCAGATCCTCTAGTGTTGACTAACCAGGTAGCTTTTGCTAAATGTGTATCCCAATGTTTGAATGTCCCAGCACCCATTGCTCTCAGGGCAGTTGTTACCATTGTTCCATATTCCCACAGGCTGGTGCATGACAGGGGATGGGATAGACCCACTCAGTGCCATGCTCTTTGGCCCAGGTGTCTATGAGGTTCTTGTGGAAATGAGTCCTGTTGTCTGACTCAATTCTTTCTGGAGTATCATGTCACCACAGGACTTGTTTTTCAAGGCCTAGGACAGTGTTCCAGGCGGTGGCATGGGGCACGGGATATGTTTCCAGCCATCCGGTGGTTGCTTCCACCATGGTGAGCACATAGTGCTTGCCTTGGCGGGTTTGTGGGAGTGTGATATAATCAATCTGCCAGGCCTCCCCATATTTATATTTCAGCCACCGTCCTCCATACCAGAGAGGCTTTAACCACTTGGCTTGTTTGATTGCAATACGTTTCACATTCATGGATAACCCGTGCAATAGTGCCCATGGTCAAGTCTACCCCTCGATCACGAGTCCATCTATATGTTGCATCTCTTTCTTGATGGCCTGAGGTATCATGGGCCCACCAAGCTAGAAGTAGTTCACCCTTGTGTTGCCAGTCCAGATCCACCTGAGCCACTTCAATCTTAGCAGCCTGATCTGCCTGCTGGTTGTTTGGGTGTTCTTCAGAGGCCGACTCGGGTACATGAGCATCTACGTGACGTACCTTTACAACCAAGTTCTCTACCTGGGCAGCCATATCTTGCCACAGTGCGGCAGCCCAGATGGGTTTGCCTCTGCGCTGCCAGTTGCTCTGCTTCCATAGCTGCAACCACCCCCACAGGGCATTTGCCACCATCCATGAGTCAGTATAGAGATAGAGCACTGACCATTTTTCTCTTTCAGCAATATCTAAAGCCAGCTGGATGGCTTTCACCTCTGCAAACTGATTCAATTCACCTTCTCCTTCAGCACTCTCTGCAACTTGTCGTATAGGACTCCATACAGCAGCCTTCCACCTCCAATGCTTTCCCACAAGATGGGTGATGAGTGAACAGGGCACATTGCTTCTCATTTTCTGACAGTTTATTGTACAGTGCAGCTTCATCAGCACATCACCTCTTCCTGTGGTGATATTAAAAAATCTTTGCCTTCTGGCCAGGTCATGATCAATTCTAAGATTCTTGGGTGATTGGGGTTTCCTATCTGAGCCCATTGTGTGATCAGTGCTACCCACTTACTCAACGTTACACCAGTTGCATGGTGTATACAGGGGATCCTCCCTTTGAACATCCAGACCAGCACCGGCAGTCAGGGTGCCAACAGGAGCTGTGCTTCAGTACCAACCACTTCCGAAGCAGCTCGAACCCCTTCATATGCTGCCAATATCTCTTTTTCTGTTGGAGTATAGCAGGCCTCAGATCCTCTGTATCCCTGATTCCAAAACCCTAGGGGTCGGCCTCGAGTCTCCCCTGGTGCTTTCTGCCAGAGGCCCCATGTTGGGTGTGGAGGACTGGCGTGGTTTAACCCCAGACAGTAACTAGGCACCACACAGCTGCTCGCTCACCTTCCCTTGCCTTGACGGGATGACAGAGAGAATCAGAGGGCAAATGTAAGAACATTAATAAGTTGAGATGAGCAATTTCATAATACTATTATTATTATTATATTATATATTATATATCATATATATCATGTATATCATATATATGATATATATAATAATAATAATATTAATAATAATAATAATAATAATAAATTGATATAAAAAGGAAAACAACAAGAGATATGAAAAGAACCAAACAAACCCAAGTGAAGCAACTGCTCACTACCTGCAGATCGATGCCCAGCCAGTCCCTGAGCAGCGATTACTGTCCCCAGGCCAACTCCTCCCAGTTTCTATACTGAGCATGCCGTCACATGGCATGGAATATCCCTTTGGCCAGTGCAGGTCAGCTGTCCTGGCTGTGCCCCCTCCCAACTCCCTGTGCCCCTGGCAGAGCAGGGGAAGCTGAAAAAAGTCCTTTACTGGTGTAAGCCCTGCTCAGCAACAACTAAACCATCAGTGAGTTATCAACTTTCTTCTCATCCTAAATCCAAACCACAGCGCTGTGCCACCTACTAGGAGGAAAATTAACTCTGGTCCAGCCAAAACCAGGGCAGCCTGTTTGTGATGTCACTGGTAGATCTGTAGCAGTTATGGCAGGCACAGCAGGTGGCCTGTGCAGATGCTTATGATGTCATATATGCCTGTGTAGCTAATAGGGCAGGAGTAGGCCCCTGGCTTGTGCAGCTGGTTGTGATGTCACTTACAGCTCTGTAGTTCTTAGGGCACAAGCATGCAGCTGGCTTGTATATGTGTTTCTGATGTCACGCCTACATGAGTACAGGAGTAGACATGCCTCCGCCTGGGATGGGGTAATCTTGGTGACACGCACAATCTGGGGGAGCAGAGCCTGGAGACCAGCCCCGTGGAAAGAGATATGGGGGTTTGGGATGACGGCCAGTTGAATAGGAGTCAGCAGTGTGTCCTGGCAGCCCAAAGGGCCAACCGTGTCCTGGGGTGCATCAAGCACAGCACAGCGAGCCAGTCGAGGGAGGTGATTGTCCCACTCCGCACTGCATGGGTGTGGCCTCCTAAAGCACACTCAGTAAAAGAAGGACATCAAACTATGAGAGTGTGTCCAGTGGAGGGCGACCAAGATGATGAAGGGTCTTGAGGACAAGACTTACGAGTAGCAACTGAGGTCACTTGGATGGTTCACCTTGGAGAAGAGAAATCTGAGGGGAGACCTCATTGCAGTCTACACCTTCCTCAAGGGGAGCAATGGAGGGGGAGGTGCTGATCTCCTCTCTCTCCTGACCAGAGACAGGACACGAGGGAATGGAATGAAGCTGTGTCCAGGGAAGTTCAGGTTGGACATCAGGAGAAGGTTCTTCACTGAGAGGGTGGTCAGTCACTGGAACAGGGTCCCCAGGGAAGTGGTCAACGCACCAAGCCTGTCAGAGTTCAGGGAGTGTCTGGAGGACGCTCTCAGTCATATGTTTTAGCGGTAGGGAGTCCTGTGAGGAGCAGAGAGTTGGACTCAATGATCCTAATGAGTCCCTTCCCACTTGAGACATTCCATGATTCCATGATTCTGGGTGCTACTACAAGGCATGTGAAGGACAATGTAACCATCAGGTACAGTCAACATGGGCTCACAAAGGGAAAGTCCTGTTGAACCAATTGGAGATACTCTATAAATCTATGATTCTATGACTTGTTCCTTCAGATTCCTCTCAGCTTGCCAGCTGGTGCTCTGAGCTTCAGGCAGTTAAAAGCTGTCCTGACTTTCAGCAGTCTAATTGTCTCCTTAGCCAATTCTTTAATTACATTTATCTCTCTCTTTTTTTAATCTACATATTTTAAAAAAATTCTCCTAAGATTATATCTTGCAGAAAGGTGACCTCATTAGAGGCAGCTTGTACTTAGCATACAGCTGAGGAGTCTGTGTTGTTGTTTATGAAAACTGATCATGCTTTAATTTACTTTCCTGACAAATAGGAAAAATTCTTTTGTGCCTGTGTGCATTCAGTTCTCTAAGGAGAGCAGGGGGGAGATGGCACAATGGAGCTGTAACACCCAGATGCAGACTTCAGTGGAGAAGTCTGATGCAAGGAAGAGTGATTAATTCATTCCGATCATTCCTTCCCAGGTGACCAAGGACAGAAATGGTGAGGCTGGGGAGCTGAGGAGCAAAGTTGTCCATACAGTGTGAGACGTCAAGGGACGTTTTCTCCTACTGGTTGAAACCTCCTTAAGAAACTCCCTGCATCAATGCCAACTGGAGAGTGCTTCAGTCACTTCTTTGGTAGATTGAAAAATAATGGAAAATGCCCTTTAAAAAGCAAAACCCCTCCTTTATTAAATGCTCATTGAAATCCACCTCTTGAACTACACGATGAAATGTCTCTAATTAGCTGTACAAGGCTTGAAGCCTTGAAGAAAATTAAAGGAAGGGACATGGCTCATTCTGGCTTTCTGTATTTTAATAAGCCCCAGGGTGTATTTGGTGCTGAGTCCATGAAGCTCAGATACTGAGAGAAGGTTGAAAAAAACTGCTCAAGAAGCCAGAAGCCAAACTCAAAGTACCTTGAAGTATTAATGGGCCCCACTGAGGGTTGTTACTGACAAAGCCTCCCCAGGGACTGGTTAGAGCAGATAATTGGAGGCCATGATTGCAGACAGGCAAAGGCACTGTGCAAGTGGCTGTAATGGTGAGAAAAACCTTGGTTTGTTTTATAAATCAGAAAGGCCAAGCCCTTACCCCCCCCCCCCCGGCCTTGGGAAGGCAGATCCTGTCCCTCCTGCATGGCTCAGGGCTCTTTCTGGGGGCAGTGGGGTGGGAGGGTGAGCAATGAGAAGTGTAGGAAAATTGTCTGACCCCTCCTGGCCTCCCCAAGAAGGGCTGAGGAGGAAATCAAGAGCAGAGCCTCTAAATCCAGTTTCTCCTGGTAGACCTCGGTGGCAGATGCAACTGTCCTAGCCAAGGGGACAAAGACCTTGGCCTTGTGTGGCCTTTCAGCCTTGCCAGAGCCCTTGGCCATATCAACTGCAGGTTGTCCCAAACTGTCCCATGCCTGCACCTCTTTTCAGGCTGTAGACACCCATCTTCCTTCACTACCAGGGCTCACCCTGACATTTATAGATCCTCCTTGATGTCTCTCTACACATTGCTGGCTCTTCCTTGAAACACAAAGCCATGGGCTGATGCAGACTCCCTCTGGGTGACCTCTTGCACCACAAGAATACCCTCTGAGTGAAACTTCTTATTCATCACCTTATGCCTGAACCTTCTGAGCCTCAGTTTGTGGAGGTTTCCCTGTCTTCCCACTAACAAGAAAAGCTCCATCATCTCTGAAACTGCACTTCAAGCGGTTGCACTGGACTACTATAGAGCCATGAGCCTCCATGTCACCAGGCTGAATCAGCCCAGGTCCCTCAACTTCTCCACCCAGTCCCCAAACCCCATCCTGGCTGAGCTCCTCTAGAACCATTCCAGTTCCTCCCCATTCCTCAAGACTGGGGAATCCCACACACAGACACACCAGTCCAGATGTGGCCACAGAAGTGCTGAGTCAAGGAGGGTGATTACTCTTGTTTGGCTGGCCATGCTCCTCCTAATGCAGCCCTGTTCATTTGGCCTTAGTAACTCTGAGCATGTGCCACTCACCCATGTGCCATCCCTTGGAATGCCCAGGCCCTTCTCCTCAGGGTCACTCCTGAGTGGTTTAGGTCCCAGCCCGACCTCAGGTTTGGGGTTATTCTGCCCCTCAAAATGCACTAGATACTTCTCTTTCTAAAACATCATGAGGCTTCTTTTGACAACTTCCCTGAATTTCTCCAGGTCTTTCTGTAGTGAAGCTCATTTTCAAAAGCATTTAATGTATTCATACAGATGGCCCACCAGATTTATCATGCCTCTGACAAGGGAATAACATGAGGAATTGCGGGATACTATGGCCAGTAGGAGGACCTGCTAGCTTAAAGGAATTGCTGACCAGGGTAGGAATTCCCATGGTTACAAGCTGAGAAGCACCAAATGAGGGTGCATCAAGCACCATCTCTGTAACAGTGGTGGAGCTTGCTCAAGTAACCCTTTAGCTGATCCCCATCCACTGCTTGTGTCCCTCCTCAGAAGAGAACACAGGGGCCACCCTCTCAGCAAAGGGAGCATCACCCATACTCATCCTCCCTGCCAGTCTCTCCAGCAGAGGCTGTTTTCCTCCACTGCACAACCCCATGTGAGCAAGCTGTCCCACCACATCTCATCTAATCCAAAACCTTCACAGTCCTGTGACAAGCCATGGGGCTCCAGATCCTCCTGCCAGTGATCCACCTCCTCCATGCACATTTGGGCTGCAGCAGCTCAGCCATGGCACCAGGGTAGAGCACAGATGTCTCACATGGAAACCTGAGCACTGGTCCTGACCAGAAGACCATGGTACAGCGAGCTGTGCTGCACTGCATGCATAGCCTGGCCTTCATGCCTGTGCTGTGCTGCACAGGTCCCTTGGCCACAGGACAACCTCAGCAGCTCATTGTCACAAGGTGTCTGCAGGCAGCTTCCACTCCATACCAGCCCTTACGCCTCCTGCCTGGCCTTGCCTGTATGTAGCAGGGCAGCAAGGAGGTGTCACGAAAACATCATTTCTGTTTGGCTCTAAAGATGGTAGAAAGAATTGTTTTCCTGTAAGAAAATCTAAAAGCAGCGTGAATGACCAAACCAAGAGACTGTCTTCTGTGGGTGGGGTCTGCATGGCATGCTGGGTGGGGTCAGAGGCCTGTTCAGTGCTACACCACTTGGGGTTCCCAGCATCTAAGGGGATCTGAGATTGTCTGCATGATTGTCTCCTTATAGTGTTAGCGCTAATGAGCAGCATTTTAAAAGGTGCCTCCCAGAGCCCAAGTGCCTTTCTTACTGGGATTGTAATGACCCAGTGCCTCCTGGGGAAGAACACTCTCTCAGCACCCTTGGCTGCAGCCCCTCTCGCCCAATAGACTGGTAAGGCTGTAGTTTCCTCCAGTAATCCCTGGCCTGATCCTCATCCACTGAAGGTTGTTCCCTTCCAGTGTTCTGCCTCAGAGCACAAAGGCCTGGGAGACCTTGCTGGTGGTAACTGAGGCAAAGAGGACTCAGCAAATCTAAGGCCAATGTCTCTCTGGCATTGTGGGGCACCAAAACCTGGGCAAGGGTTCTGGATGTGGTGTAACAAGTGCTGAGCAGAGGGGGAGAATCCCTTCCCCTGGCTGTGCCCCTGCTCAGACAGCCCAGGATGGTCTTGGCCATCTTTGCTGATAGCTCATCTTTTGCCTAAGGTAACCGAAGACCAGCAGACCCTTTCCTGTGGAGCTGACACCTGTCTAGGCAGTCCCTGTCCTATGCCATTTCAGAGCCAACATCTGCTTTAGGAGTAGGATTTGGGTTGAATCTTCACTGGATATCATGGGGTTCTTATTGGCCCATCTCTCCGGCTTAAGTCCTTTAGGATGGCAACCCAGCCCTCCAGCCCTGCCCTGCTTTCCTGAATGGGATGTCTTCTACAAACTTTATTGAAAAGTACTCTCTCATCTCCTCCAGGACATTAAAAAGATGTTAAATGAGGCGGGTTGCAGGACAGACCCCTGCAGGACCCTACTAGCCGGTGGCTTCAGAGCACCATGCGTGTACCACACTCCTCCAAGCCCAGATCTCCAGCTGGTTTATTACTGAACTACTTACCCGGCCATGCAGCCCATACTGTCCTAACCTGGAGACAAGGCATGTATGGAGGGATGATGCTGAAAGCCTTGATGACTTCATGATAGAAGACCATCACTGCTCTCCCAGCATTGTGGTGGTTTGACCCTGGCTGGATGCCAGGGGCCCACCAAAGCCGCTCTATTACTCCCCTCTAACCGGACAGAGGAGAGAAAAGTAAATCAAAAGGCTCATGGGTCGAGATAAGGGCTCAACTTCACTCCCGGTTTCTCTACCTACTCCCCCCAGTGTCGCAGGGGGATGGGAACGGGGGTTGAGGTCAGTTCATCACACATCATCTCTGCTGCTTCTTCATCCTCGGGAGAGGGGTCTTCCCCTGCTCACATGTGGGGTCCCTCTCACAGCAGAGTCCTCCGTGAACTTCTCCAACACAAGTCCTTCCCATGGGCTACAGTTCTTCACAAACTGCTCCAGTGTGGGTTCATAATTTCCATGGGGTGCAGTCCCTCAGGAGCAGACTGCTCCAGTGTTGGGTCCCCTGTGGGGTCAGAAGTTCTGCCAGCAAACCTGCTTCAGCGTGGGCTCCTCCCCCCATGGGTCTGCAATGGCCTGCCAGGAACCTGATCTGGCACAGGCTTCCCACGGGGTCACAGCCTCCTCCCTTCGGGCATCCACCCGCTCCGGCATGGGGTCCTCCACGGGCTACAGGTGGAGATCTGCTCCACCGTGGGCCTCCATGGACTGCAGGGGGACAGCCTGCCTCACCATGGTCTTCACCACGGGCTGCAGGGGAATCTCTGCTCCGGTGCCTGGAGCACCTCCTCCCCCTCCTTCTTCACTGACCTTGGTGTCTGCAGGGCTGTTTTCTCTCCCATCCTCTCACTTCTCTTCTCTCTCTGGCTACTGAGCTGTAGGCGGTTTTTTTCCTTCTTAAGTATATTATCACAGAGGCGCTTCCACTGTCGCTGATTGTTTGGGCCTTGGCCAGCAGCGAACACAGGGAAAACTTCTAGCAGCTTCTCACAGAAAACACCCCTGTAGCCCCCCAACTACCAAGACCTTGTCACAGAAACCCAATACAGCCATTTCAGAGCCGACATCCACTTTAGGAGTGGATCCAGCTTAAGAGTAGGATTTGGGTTGGATCTTCACCACTTCATGAGGTTCTTTTCTGCTCATCTCTCCAGCCTGTCTAAGTCCTTTGGGATGGCAACCCAGCCCTCCAGCCCTGCCCTGCTCTCCTAAATGGGATGTCTTATACAAACTTTATGGAAAAGTACTCTCTCATCTCCTCCAGGACATTAAAAAGTTGTTAAACAAGGTGGGTTGCAGGACAGCCCCCTGCAGGACCCTACTAGCTGGAAGCCTCCAGACAGAGCACCACGCATGTGCCACAGTGCCCCAAGGCCAGATCTCCAGCTCAACTACTTACCCGCCCATGCAGCCCATACCATCCTAACTTGGACACTAAGAACGTATGGAGGGATGATACTGAAAGCCTTGATGACTACCAGGTAGAAGACCATCACTGCTCTCCCAGCATCCAGCAATCGAGTTCTTCCATTACCGGGAGAAAAGAGGATGGCCAGGAACAACGTACCCCATTCTCTTAGAGAAACCCAGAAATGGGATCCGAGTAGACACGCTGTGGGGCACAGCCTTTCACTCCTCTGCACAGGCTTTGGGCATTTCAGAAAGATGCATGCAACCCATTGGTGCATTTCCACCATTGTCAGGAAGTTTCCACAATCTCCATGACCTTTCAAAGGTGATGGAGAGTGGCTTCCGTGTGACATTGGCCTGCTCACTCAGCTCCCTGGGGTGCTGCCCCTCCTCTCCCAGAGACTGCTAAGGATTGCATTTGCTCAAGTGATCCCTGACTTGATCCCCATCCACCACTGGCTGATCTCCTCCAGAGTCCTGCCCTGAGTCACAGAGGCCTGGGAGACCTTGCTGGGAGAGACTGAGGCAAAGAGGACACAGAGAAGCTCAGGTCTATCTACACCAGCTCTTACTGAATTCAGCGGTGGCCACACAGGATCTGTGTTTCTCCCTTCACTGCTCCTGCAGTAGCACACACTCATTGTGGTGCCCTTCAGTTGCCTTTCAAGGTCAGACGGAGTTTCGATCTGGACCCTTGCTGAGCTTGGAGGCTGCTGTCCTTGAAGACCAGCTGTGCTGAGCTCTGCAACCATGTCACAGCTCTGTCTCCTCAGGAACGGCTCCAGCTCTTCCCGCCTGTGCCCCTGGCTGAGGGCATTGCTGCACATTTGGGCTGAAGCCCTGCAGCTGTGGAACCAGGCCAGCTCTGACTTGCCATAAGGAACCTGGTACAAAGCATCCATGACCCCGTGTATGCAAAGGCTTCGGTTTAGAGCAGAGACATGGCATGGACACAAGAGAGCTGCATGTCTTTCTAGGCCCAGGTCTGAAGACCCAGGATGAAATGCCTAAATTCACTCAATGGAAAACATCCTCTCAGCTTGGAGAAATTAGATCATTCCCTGTCACGTCCCTGGTGTCCTGTTTAGTGATGGGACCAAAACCCATGATTCTCATGGCCAACTATTTTTCTAATAGGAGTAATGACACTGCAGGAAAGAAGTATCTCTCCCCAGCTGAGGGAGAAACATCAGGGATGACTTCAGCCTGTGTCACAGCAGGTTCCTCTGGAGACCCAGGGACACCTGGAGGGAGCCCTGAGGGGGCAGAGCAAGTGCTGCCTTGGGCTGGTCCTCTGCTGCTGAGCTGGGCTGGGCTCCGGGGATGGAGAGAGCTCATGGCAAGTGGGCAGCGCTGCCGAGAGACAGCTCTGCCCAGGAGCAGCTCCTCTGCAAAGTGCAGCAGGGCTGAGGGCACTGCCTGCAGGCACCGAGGGGAGAGGAGCAAGGCAGGGAGAGGTTAAGGGCAGCCTGGAGTGGGAGGATGCTGAGAGCTTACGGGGGCATAGATCTTCACAGCCTTTTACATGGTAAGTTTATGGGTGAAGGACAGTGTGGCTGGTGTTCATGGAGGAATATTCAAAGGCTCTACATGCCACAGCAGATATAACCGTTCAGGAGGACTCTCACATTTTCCCCATCGTAGGGAAGAGGACGTGCTGCAGAGCAGGGACTCCATGCTGCACCACCAGAGTGAGAGGGCATGATGTCTGCTTTCTCCTTGGGAAAACTCATGGGTTTTCAAGCTAGCAGTGCAGCCATGAGTACCCAGGGCTCTCCTTCCAACAAGGATTCCTGCACCAGAGGGGGCTATGCACCAGGGTAGGGACTCTGACGTCTGCCAGGGTAAGCACTCAGCCTGCCCACAGTGCTCCCAAAACTGCTGTGAGTGGAAGTGGTGGGTGGAACGAGTGCCCCTTGGCAGGGCAGCAATCTTCTGAACTAAGAATGTGTCACGGTTTAACCTGGCTGGCAACTAAGCACCACGCAGCCGCTTGCTCACTCCCCCTCCCTCCCTCAGTGGGATGGGGGAGAGAATTGGGAAGGAGAAAAAGGTTAGAGACGAGGGCTGAGATAAAGACAGTTTAATAAGAGAAAATAATAATGATAGTAATAATGAGAATGATAACAGAATATACAGAATGTACAAAATGAATGATGCACAATGCAATTGCTCACCACCCGCCGACCGATGCCCAGCCCGTCCCGAGCAGTGATCACTCCCTGAGCCGCGATCAGTCCCTGAGCAGCAATCACTCTCCCTCAACCGACCGACTAACTCCCCCCCGAGCATGACGTAATATGGTATGGAATAGCTCTTTGGTCAGTTTGGGTCAGCTGTCCTAGCTGTGCTCCCTCCCAGCTTGTTATGCACCTGGCCGAGCAGGAGAAGCTGAAAAAGTCCTTGAGTAGTCTAAGCACTACTTGGCAACAACTAAAAACATCAGTGTGTTATCAACATTCTTCTAGTACTAAATCCAAAACACAGCACTATGCTAGCTTCTATGAAGAAAATTAACTCTATCCCAGCTGAAACCAGGACAGAATGATGGGGAGAAGCTGCTGGAGAAAGGAACAACCCCTAGCAGGGCTCCTTTCCCCTTGCACACACGGAGATGTCCCTGGGCAGTGTCCTGCTGCCAGGAGGGGTCTGCAGGGCAGAGCTGAGAACACAGAAGGAGGGATTGGGACTGCGAGCATTCAGAGGGAGGAGGCGTGGGGACAGAGAAACAGGTCCTGGCCAAGAAGAGCTCCAGGCAGCAGAGCCATGGGCAGGAAGGGAGAGGGAACTGCTGCCAGAAATGCTGTGGGAGGAGGGATTCAGGCATCTCCCTGCCATCCCCTGCAGTGCAGATGCTTTCCCTGGAGCCACCCTTGGTCTCCTCACTCACATAGCATAGCTGAAAGAGCTGCCAGCACAGAGCAGCTGAGACCAGGGCTGATGGACAGAGCAGCTGTCCTCCCTCTGCACTCCGGGACCGTCCCTTTGCTTCTCAGGACCCACAAGCTTTCCCTGGCAGTGCAGCAGAAATGCCAGGAATTTCTGCATGAAACCTACTCCTGAGCTGTGGTGGGGCAACTGGAAGAGAAGACACAAACCAAAATCCCCACAGCTCTGATCTGCAGTCAGGTGAATTCGGAATGACAGTGCTGAAAACTCCTAGATATCACCCTGTGTTCATCTTTCCCTATTGCTGCAGGCATGATGGACTCCTGCAAAGCCCACATCAGAGCCTCCTGCTCCCTGAGACACCCTCAGCCAGCACCAACCAGAGTTCACCAAAGGTCTTCCTGAAAAGAGAAAGGCAGGTTGGGGGTTTTCTCTAAGAAACTGAGAACATATTTCTCAAAGAAGTCTACCTAATTTCTCACTTCCTTAATTTCCTTTCTATAGATAACCATGCCCGGAGGGCCAAAATGTCCAATATCACCTCCATCACCCAATTCCTCCTCCTGGCGTTCACAGACATGCAGGAGCTGCAGCTCTTGCACTTCTGGCTCTTCCTGGGCATCTACCTGGCTGCCCTCCTGGGCAACGGCCTCATTATCACCACCATAGCCTGTGACCACCGCCTCCACAGCCCCATGTACTTCTTCCTCCTCAACCTCTCCCTCCTCGACCTGGGATCCATCTCCACCACTGTCCCCAAATACATGGACAATTCCCTCTGGGACATCAGAGCTATCTCTTACTCTGGATGTGTTGCACAGGTCTTCTTTATACTCTTCTTTTTTGGTGCAGAGTACTATCTTCTCACTGTCATGGCCTATGACCGCTACATTGCCATCTGCAAACCCCTGCACTACGGGACCCTCCTGGGCAGCAGAGCTTGTGTCCACATGGCAGCAGCTGCCTGGGGAAGTGGGCTTCTCAGTGCTGTGCTGCACACTGCCAATATATTTTGCTTACCCCTCTGCCACGGCAATGCCCTTCACCAGTTCTTCTGTGAAATCCCCCAGATCCTCAAGCTCTCCTGCTCAAACTTCTATCTCAGGGAAGTTGGGCTTATTGTGTTTAGTGTGGTTGTGGACTTTGTCTGTTTTATTTTCATTGTGGTGTCCTATGTGCAGATCTTCAGGGCTGTGCTGAGGATCCCCTCTGTGCAGGGACGGCACAAAGCCTTTTCCATGTGCCTGCCTCACCTGGCTGTGGTCTCTCTATTTATCAGCACCGTTGGGTTTGCCCATTTGAAGCCCACCTCTATCTCCTCCCCATCCTTGGATCTGGTGGTGGCAGTTCTGTACTCGGTGGTTCCTCCAGCAGTGAACCCCCTCATCTACAGCATGAGGAACCAGGAGCTCAAGGATGCCCTTTGGAAACTGGTGCAATGGGTGCTGTTTCACTGGCAATAACCTTCCTCATCTCTTCAGCGTGTTTCCTGCATTGTATCTTAGGCCATAATTCTGATTATTTCTCTTGTGAGAACTGTACTTCGAGATAATTTTCTGGGTATATGCCCCTTCTGTTGGGATAACTTCTGTTAGATAGCAGGTCTTCATTAAAAGGGCATCCCTCTGGTGAGTAGCTGGAGGCTGGGCTCTTCCTCCAAAGTTGTTTCCAAGAAAATGTCCAGGGAATTGGTCTTTTAATGTTTCTCTCCTCCTTTTGTTGTCAGTGTTTTTCAGGTTAAATTTATGAAATCATTGGTTTTGACTGGATCAAATTTTCTGGATTTAAAAGCTCTGCTCTTGTTTTCTGGTGGCAAGGGAAATTATCTCCTGAGGTAATCTAAGTACATGGCAGGATTATACTGAAATAAATTTCGAGGTGTTAGGAGAGAATGGGCAGACCAGGAGGCTGGGGTTCTTTGCCGTGAGGGTGCATTGTTGGCTCATGATCAGGTGGTTGTCCTCCAAGATCCAGAGTTGTTTCTCTGCACAGCTGCTGTTCGGCTGGTCAGCTCCCAGCATGATGTCCACTGTGTAGTTGGATCACAGGCTGTCCTCCCCTAGGGACATTCTCAGCAGCAGCTTGCCCTTCTTGGAGATCAGCTCCACCTCTGGCACAGGCTCCATTGTGCTGCAGAGTCCCCTGGGACAGCAAAGCCTTCTCCTGCCAGGGCTGCACAGCCCAGGGCTGTTTCTCCCTGGCCTTGAAGACTGCAGCTTTTGTTCTCTTTGTGGGAACCTCGTTCATCACGATGTTGCCACCTGCTGTCCACTCCAGCATTGCTCTGCTGGCAAGCAAAGACTTTCCGCACATGGGGTCCAATCTCTTAGTACCAGGTTTCCACAGGACAAATCTGCCCTTGGCCCTGGTGCCACATCAGGGGTGCTGCAGCCCAAATGGTACCAAAGCCCACAGCCTGTGGTACAGACTGCAGGAGCCCCATGGGCCACCACAGAGCTGTGAGATTGGTGGAATAAGCCCAGATAGGGAAGGACATCCCCTCTTGGGAGGAACACACAACAGGTTAAGTGGGCTTGTGTTAGGGTCAGATTTTAAATGAACCATGCAATCTTCTGCTCACCTGAATTTGGTTCTGCCAAAAGAGGAAGAGCTGGTCAGGGATGTGAAGACCAGTGCTGGCCTTGTCTGTAGTGACCCTGAAATTGTGCAATCCCCAGGGACATGGGGAAGGACACCAGCAGAGCACAGACCTGGAACATCAGGGGATGAGAATTTGGCCTCCTGAGGGCACTGGCAGGTGGGATCCCATGGGACAGTGTCAGGGCCTGATAGCATCCATAGACCTTCATGGCCCTTCCCAGCCTCACCTGTGGCCTCCACCCGCATGTCTCTTCCATGGGCCCAAGAGACCATTGAAGCCCATGTCCAGCCCCAACTTGATCTATGCTGCAGCCGTACTGGTCTCCAGTCACAGCCAGGGACACAGCCTTGCCTGTCCATGGACCTTGTGGATTCACACTTGCAGACTCAATTCCCAGCTTGGTTCTTTATGGGGTGGACAATGAAATGGCACCATCACCCTCCAGGTGCCAGACCACAGCTGATTCACAGAGGCCTAGGGCCTTTCTGCTTCTCTTCTTCCCAGCTCTTTGTCACTTTGAGAGGAGAGGGAGGAAAAGCAGGTGAGCTTTCTGGGTGCGAGGTATTGAAACTGGGAAGCAGAGCCCTCATGTGTGAAATAATCTAAAGGCTACACTAGTTCAAATGTGTTATCTTCAGCTGCTTCCTATGAGGCAGGAGATCTCTCCATCTCCCTCTCCTTCAGCAGTTCAGTTGATGGTACCCAATCCAGAGGCTTTCTTTCAATTCTGTTTACAGCCTAAATCATGTCAGGGTCTGGAGATAGGCCAGGAAACTTGCAGCAGAATCCCACTCCTCTGGACAAGAAGGTGGACATTCCCAGGAATCTCATGAATCATGGTCTAGCGATAGCTCTGTTCTGCAAGGTGGTCAAATGTAAAATCTCTCTGTGCATGCTGACATTTACTGAGCAACCTGCTGTGACCTCAGGGTCCACCCTGCTTTGAGCTGGGCTTTGGACTCAAGACCTCCTGAGTTCCCCTGCACTCTCAGTTGTCCTATGATGTAAATAACCTCACCCCCAGCTTAATCTCGTCTAGTAGGGTGTGTGGTAAGGCAAAGGCTTATGGGTGGGCTGGTGTCACAGATAAGTTCAGTGCACCTCACTCAAAAGAGAGAAGCAGCAATATGTTTTACTGAGGTAAAATAATCATTTGACAGAGTTCAATAAATTCGGTGGAATTTAACCAAGTTGAACAGGGGTTTGACAAGGTTCCATAAGCTTGATGGCAAGGCTCACCTTATTAATGACTGCATGGAAGAAACATACAAAAGAAAATTGAGTAAGAATCACATTAGAAAGATTCACATAGAGACCAGAGTCACAAAAGGGTAAGGAAGACCCTCCCGTTGAGTCATGAGGTCCAGAGTGGACCCCCTTGTTCTCTAAACTCCTTATAGAGCCTAGCTGTGGCTAGGTCCAATCTTAGTCTCAGACTTGGACAACAGCCTATGCCTAATGGAATTATCTAGGCAAAGTTCATAATACTGTTGAGTAGCTGCAGGGATGAGTAATGTTTCATCAGTATTAATTCAGCATGAGATCAGTCACTTACTGAGGACCTGTCACGAGCAAGGGATCTCCCCACCTTGGGTAGGGAAGGATCTCTGAGTCTCAGATAAGGAGTCCCAAACTGTGAGCAGTGTCCCTGCTCAAGGGGAGAGTCACCTGGCATGCAGTCCAGCTGCAATTCCGGGAAAGCTCAAACTGGGCTCATCCTGATGGCAATATTGGTAGAGTGAAGGAGGTGACTTCTGTTCAATAACAGAGACGAGATCGATGTCTTCGCTTTAGCTCCGGTTTCTTGCTCTGGACTTTGTTTATTTTGCAATGTGGGGCTTTGAAAACACCTTTAAAACTACTTTTCTGAGGCTCCTTCACTCCCTTTTAGGTGAGCCAGGAGCTTTCCAGCTCACAAGTTCACCACAGGGCATGAGGCCTACTGTTCCTTAGTCAGCCAAAACCAAAGTACAGCTGGGGGTACGGATAGGGGTCAAGTGTGTCCATCACACTCCATCCCATGACTACAGTCAACTTACTTCACACCATAGAATGCTGGTACATTGCTTCTATGCTATAAATGTTTGACATAACACGTTGGCACACTTGTAGATCCACAGTAATTAAAGAGCTTTTTATGTAAAATATTAATATATTATTATATTATTTTATATTATTAAATCTATTTATTACCTTTCTTTTTGCATTATTGGGTGAGATCACATGATGCACAGGGAGTTTTTGCTTCATTACCTACCAAACCTTTACACAGAGAAGGTCTCCTCAGGAGGTCTGGAGAGGTAGGAGAACCAGTCCCTGGAGGTCTGACACTCTAGGGACAACCTGCCTCCACACCTTCACAACCCCGCCATTGCTCTCAACGGCCCCCTGGCACTTCCATCACTCTTCCTGACATCAGACTTCTCCAATGAAGCCTGCAGCTGCAAGTGACAGCTCCTTTGCACCATGTCCCCCTGCTCTCATTAGAGAACTGAATGCACACAGGCACTGAGGGATATTTTCCTATTGGCAAGCAAAGAAAAAGCAAAGCGTGACCAAGTTCTGTAGACAAAACTCACTCTGCAAGCACATTCCTAGTATGCGCTGCCTCTAATGAGGTTGCCTTTCAACAAGGGAGAAGCTTAGGAGAGATATTTTAGGCAGGTGGATAAACAAAGATAAATGGAAGCAGAATTAAAGAGTTGTCTGAGGGGACAATTAGACTGCTGAAAGACAGGCTAACTTCTAACTGCCTGATGTCAAAGCAGCAATTGTCTTGGTGACAGGAACGTGCATGAAGAAAGACTAAAGGAAGAGAAAACTGGAGAACAATGGAAAAGGCCTTTGCCTAGGCAGTCTGCATGGGAAAAGTTGACCTTCTTGTACAGAGACAGGTGAAAATATATGAAAGATTAGAGAAATTAATTGCACTGCAAAACAGTCAGAATAGTGGTAGTGCAGTTAAACTGGAAGATCGATATTTGTCTGGAATATCCCTCTTGAAAGGTCATGGGATTGGTAGAGGTCTATTTGTGAGTGAGGAGAAGGCAATGTTGCACCCATCTTTGAAAGAGGCCAAAAGTACCACCCAGGGAACCCTATACTGCACAAGCTCACTGTGGTGACGAGCGTGCCTTGGCATGACTGCTCTTGGGTGACATTTCTGAGCACCTATAAGAGAAGATTGTGTCCTAGTGTAGACAGCATGGATTATCCAAGGGTAAATCATGCCTCACCTACCTGATTGCCTTCATGAAGAAGTCACTGCTTTTCTGCACCAGGGGAGAAGCATGGATGTCATTGACCTCCACTTCAGAAAGATTTTGGGCATGGTCTCCCTCGATATCCTCGTACCCATATTAGGCCAAGACAGTCAGGATGGGGAGACAAAGAGCTGGGTAAAACACCAGTGGGATGATGAGGCTGAGCAAGCAGCGCTGAAGGGGTCATCCCCTCCCTGGAGGCCAGTGGGAGCATTGTAGGGCAGCACAGGGGACTCTCCTGTGCAGCTGAACACCCCTATCCATGACCCGGAGGAGGCAACTGTCACCACATTTGTTGCTGGCACTAAATTGGGAGGAGCACTCCTGTGCCCTAGGGCTGCCCTTCAGGGGAAACCTGACTGGCAGAAGGCCTGTCCTGTCAGGAACGTGATGAGATAGAAGCAGGAGAAAGGCCAGGTCCTGCGCCTGGGATAGCCTAACCCCCTGCGGTTGCAGGGCCTGGGGACTGCCTGGCTGGGGAGTAGCTCTGTGGAAAAGGCCCTGGTGGTGCTGGGGGACAGAAGGCAAAACCTGATCCAGCAGAGTGACCTGGTAGCAAAGGCAGGCAGCAGTGTCCTGGAGCCTCACCAAAGGAGTGAGGGCAGGGATTGTCTCCCCCAGCTCATCACTCAATAGACCCCCTGGACACTGCTGTGTCAATTTTTGGTCACCCACCAGAGAAGGGTAGGAGGGAGTGAGCACCCGTGGGGCTGCTGGGCCCTTGGCCAGAAATAGCCACCTCAGCAAGGAAGATGTTGAAAACTGGCAGTGATTTCAGTGGAGGAGAGCCATGGAGATGCTCAGGGGCTGGAACACTCACCTGGGAGGAGAAACTGAACGGAAGGGCCTTGTTCAACCTGCAGGAGGGAAGGCCTTGGGAACCTCTTGGTGACCTGCCAGTCCCTACCAGGGCGTGGGGTTCAGGAAGATGAAACCAGTCTTGTCACCACATTGCTGGGCAGGAGACTAATAGACAATAGTCAGAGGTTGGAATAAGGAAGTTTCTGCCTAGAGGTAAGGAAATGACACATCTGCAGAGCATGGGGTGCTTTAGGTTGTAAACAGAATGTAAAGAAATCCTCAGACTTGGAGTCTCAGTCAGTGGACATTTACAACAGTTGTCATGCAAGTCCATGAGCACCTGATCAGGCTGAAGGTGTCTGCGAATAGTCTTGGCTGAGACCAACTGTTGGAAGAGCAATTGGTTTTCGTTTATAATGGCTGTCTGTAGGCAACTGGTTTCCTTTTTATTAATGATAGCAATGGAGTTGGGTGTCAGTGAACTCCAGAGGAGGACAGGGGTGACTATGCAGCAAAGGTCCCTCCTCAGGGCTGGGGTGTATGGCCAGAGATAGAAATGGCTGCTGTGTGGCACTGATCTGGGACAATTTTGCTGGGGATGCTTCTCCAGGGTGTCCAGGGAACATGGCACAGAGCAGCCCCCTCTCTTCTGCCCCTTTGATGCCTTGCTTCCTTCACTGTGTCACCTGGCTCTGCACGGTGAGTGCTGGCTGCCCCTACCCTGCACACTCACAGAGCTCAGCTCTACACTGGCATTTTTCTGTCCCAGGCTCTTCCCAGCCCAGCCCAGCCCCTTCCCAGCTCTCCCCACCTCCCCTGCAGCCCCAGGGCTGGTGCAGACCCCAAGAATATGAGCAAACAGAGGGTACACACTCCCTGGCTCTCCTGAATTCAGATTTAGTTGATCCCCAACCCTGACCCCTCCTCTGCTCCCACCAGCTCCACTCCCCATGACAGTACCAGAGTCCTGGCCCTGAGCATCTTCAGGCAGCTCCTGAGTCTCTCCAGGCTCCCATGTCTCTTCCTTCCAATGCCCCACTGACTCCCATGGTGCTGCAGAGTCCTTGTTCATGGATAACTTGATCTAATGCTTTCCTTTTGGGGTTCTTCCCCTTTGAGGGTGTTTCAGCTTAAGTCTCCATAGATTGAAACCCCAGGGTATGTGGTGACACTCCATCATTCCCTGACCCCTTCCAGATTCATTTCCAGAGAGTGTGGGGTATCCCATCAGTCCTGTCATACAAGAAGCAACCTGAGAAAATAATGAGGAGCTCATGGACCATCTCCCCTGCCATTGGACACCAAGAAGAGCACTTTGAAATCCAGAACATTTGATCCAATGGAACCCAACGCTATCATGAGGTTAACCCTAAACACAGTGAAACATAAGGAGAACAGACTCTTTAAAAGACCAATTCTTTGCACATTTTCTTGAAAGCAACTTGGAGGAAAAGCCCAGCCTGCAGCACTGCACCTGAGCGATGACTTTTTATTGATGAGCTGCTATCTGACAGGCAACGTGACACAGTGTTGTGGAAGGGACAGGTACAACGATATAAAACCTCAACAGAAGGAGTTTACACCCAGAAAATTATGTCTATGTATCTATCTCTATACAAAATTATCACAAGTGAAAAAAGGAGACTCAAAGCCTAAGATAAACTCTGGGAAATGTGCAGAGGTGGGGACGCAGGTTATTTCCAGTGAAACAGAACTCATTGGATCAGTTTCCATAAAACATCCTTGAGTTCCTGGTTCCTCATGCTGTAGATGAGGTGGCTCACTGCTGGAGGCACCACTGAGTACAGAAATGACACCATCAGGTCCAAAAATGGAGAGGAGATGGAGGGTGGGCTTCAGACAGGCAAACATGGCAGTGCTAACAACCAGGGAGACCACGGCCAGGTGAGGGAGGCATGTGGAAAAGGCTTTGTGCCATCCCTGCTGTGTGGAGATCCTCAGCACGGCCCTGAAGATCTGCACATAGGACACCACAATGAAAACAAAACATCCACAGATCACAAGCACACTAAATATAATAACCCCAACTTTCCTGAGGTAGGCATCTGAGCAGGAGAGCTTGAGGATCTGGGGGATTTCACAGAAGAACTGGTCCACTGCATTGCCTCTGCAGAGCGGCATTGAAAATGTATTGGCAGTGTTCAGGTTAGCAGTGAGGAACTCAGTGCCCCAGGCAGCTGCTTCCGTGTGGGGGGATGTTCAGAGTGATGGCATTTGTCTTCCCAAGTCACTGTTATGCATGATGGAGCCATGCTTCCCTGGAGATGGCTGAGCACCCGCCTGCCCATGGGAACTGGTGAATGAATTCCTCGCTTTGCTTTGCTTGTGTGCATGGCTTTTGCTTTCTCTGTTAAACTGTCTTTATCTCAACCCACGAGCTTTCTCACTTTTGCTCCTTTCTTTCCCTCCCCCGTCCCATTGTGGGGGGGAGTGAGCGAGCGGCTGCATGGTGCTGAGTTGCCAGCTGGGTTAAACCACGACATGCTGATAGCCAAGAATAGCTGGGAAGGCTGGAATTAGGTCTCCCCAAAGCCTTCTTGTTCTTCCAGGCTTTGCACCTTTGCAGCA
>JAKFQP010000965.1:31257-50834 GCA_023375905.1 Nycticorax nycticorax
TATTATTATTGTTATTCTTCTCTCTTATTAAACTGTCTCTATCTCAACCCACGGGTCTTACTCTTTTTCTCTGATTCTCTCCCCCATCCCACTGAGGGAGAGGGGGGAGTGAGCGAGCGGCTGCGTGGTGCTTAGTTGCCAGCTGGGTTAAACCACGACAGCCCTGAATAGAGATTTTAGGACAAACTTAAAAGCTTTGCAGAAAAGAACTCTTTCCAATAGCTGAACAACTCTTCCTTTGCAGCACTGGTAAATTTTCATGAATTTTCATGAACTTTTTTATTAACAGCACCAAGGGTATGTAGGAGCTAGATTATTTTCTTGTGTATTATGTGAATAGCTTATTGTAGCCATTTATTAAAATAAATGGTCATACTGATGGTTCAAATCAGGAAACGTTGCTCAGAGGAACTCCTGTGTTTATAGTGGCACATTTTCTCACTTTACTTCTGCTGCTGTGTCTTTTCTCTTTCCTCTGCCTATCCTATCTTCAGTGAGCTCTCCAAGGGAAAGATTCATTGAAAGAGAGAAGACCTCATGTCGGAGGAGACCTGAACATTGTCTTGTCCGACTCTCCTGCTGGGGGCTGGATGACCTTGATGAGATATCTCAAAGGCTCACCCAGCTTCCCCTCATCTACAAGGGAGCTGAAGGTGAGCTCCGTGCCATTGTACAGGGCAATAATCAAGATGTTCTACAGTGTTGGCCCAAGTGCTGTGGTCACAGAGGAGTGCCAAAAGTGAGGGGCTTTCATGAGGACTCAATACCACTGATGTCATCTGGGCCTGTTCATCCAGCATAAATCCAACCCGCCTCAACATGTACTTTTTCAGTCCAGATATCACCAATCTGGCTATAAGGAGACCATGGGAAACCATGTCTAAGGCCTTGTTAAAATCCAGGTATGCAACATCACCCACTTTCCCCTCCCAAAGGGGTTCAGCAATCTTTCTCTTTTCCTTCATGTGCCCGGAGATGGCTGCATGAGGACATCCCTCATCATCTTCTCAGGGACTGAGGTGAAGCTGACCAGCCTGTAATTCTCACAGACCTCCTTCTTGCCTGTTGTTAAGAAGGGTTTGATATTCTCTTTTTACAAGGACTTTGGAACTTTCTGGATCACTCTGGCTTTTCTGAGATGTTTGAGAGAGGTCTCATGTTGACACTGGCCAGCTCCACCAGCATCTCTCTCCTCCTTCCCACACCAAAAGCCTTCTCTATATCCCACACTATCAGAAGAGTGTCTTGGGTGTAGAACACTGGGTATCACACAGAGAAGGATGAGTGTGCTGCAGGAAACAGTGACACTAGATAGGGGAGAAGAGGAGGTGGAGGAGACCTTCAGCCTGCTCACACTGTGTGGGAGAGCTGCTCCAGGGTGGAAGCTCTGACGCACACACGGGATACCAGCATGAACAGGAAGGGGAGGGCTGGCTCTACGAAGCAGGTTATGAAAGCGAATGGCACAAGTGTCAGTGTCACTGCAAGAGAGCTCTACTGAAATCACAGAAGAAGCTGTCCACTCCACTGTGGACACAAAACATTGTGGGACAAGAATGATGTGATTACTGTAGATGAGAAAAATCCCCCCCAGCAAAGGTGTAGCTGCCTTCTGGAGACAGGCCTTCCAGTTCATGAGTCCTGCAGAGAGAGAAGTGGGTGGCATACAGCCCAGTACAGGGCGTAGGAAGCGGCCACCAGCACGAAAACCTCAGTTACCTGCAAAAGGTGCAGAAAACAGTGCTAATAGTACTACAGCAGCGGAGACATGGTGGTGGAGCTGTAGCGAGTGTTCAAGTGTTCCACCCCCAGCATAATGATGAGGGTGTTCCCAACCCCAGTCCCAGGGCAGGTCATGGGAAAAAGCAGGAAGAGATTTGCCTAAGAGTGGGGGACATTCCCCATTTGCAGTACAGGAAGCTCCATCAGTGATGTCTGATTTTCCCATTGCGCTTTCTCCACAGAAGGCTTTAGGTCATTCTTGTCCCCTCTCTCCTTGTAGGACACCTATGAGGAAGAATATGTGTTTCTTTGTTGGTTGCTTAAAGACATTTTGAAGGAAGGTCAGAAAGATGAAACTTGGAGGGGTGTGTGCCACTGAGTGCATTCACGTTCCCTAGATGTGCTCTGTGCCTCATGAAAGGTGAAAAATGCCGCCTTCTAGAGGGCAATGCCACTCATGCTTGCAGAATCCCTTCAGACTGCGCAGGTGAGATGCTCTGCAGGCACCCTCGGCTCATAGTGCCGAATGATGCTGAAAGGGACGGGCCAGAACGCCAAGGAAGTGTGAGGGAGCATTTGCGATGAACCTGTCCAAAGTGGGTGGGAGAAATCTCTCTGGGATGTTGGGGGCTGTTCCTGGTGTAACACACAGAAATGCCAGGGCTCTGTGAGGTGTCCACACCTGAGCTGGCCTCGTGCACTCCTCACCCACACAGGGGTGTTCAGAGGCAGGAGTCCTTCCCTTGCATATGCAGAAGCAGTGCATTAGCAGAAAACACAGCATGTCCTTGTCCTCCTCGTGCCACTGCCAGAGGCTGGGGGACACTTCAGCCCTGGGGTGTATTGCTCTGCTCTGCACCCATCTGAGGTGCCCCAAGAATGGACGCAGGGACCTTAGTTCAAGGGAGCACTTCCCAGTGCTGCATTCAGGTGTTTTCCCAGGGAACATTGCTCTCAATGTGAAGAAACCTCAAGATTCTGTTCCTCAGGCCTTCATGGAATCCTGTGTTTGGTTTGGGCAGCAAGGTTTAGGCAGTGGGGGGGCACCACGGGTGGCTTCTGTGAGAAGATGCCAGAAGCTTCCCTTATTCCTGATAGAGCCAATGCCAGCTGGCTCCAAGATGGACCCACTGCTGGCCAAAGCTGAGTCAATCAGCAACGGTGGCAGCACGTTTGTGATAACACATTTAAGAAGGGGTAAAAAACTGCTGCACAAAAGCAGCTGGGAGAAAGGAGTGAGACTATGTGGGAGAAACAGCCCTGCAGACACCAAAGTTAGCGCAGAAGGAGGGGGAGGAGGTGCTCCATGTGCTGGAGCAGAGATTCCCCTGCAGCCTGCAGCTGCCCTGCACCCCCACCATGCACACTCACACACTTTTTCTGCTCCCTGGTGTTTTATCTCCCATGTATGTTCCTGGGCATGTTCTTAAGAACAACTTTAGAAACAGACCTAAGCCATCAGGCACTGCCCTTAGAAGATCCCCTTTCATGATGCTCTGATGGACGTCAGCTCTGTCACAGAAGTGTCCATTGCTTGTCCCTGCCTGCTGGCACAAACTGCCACACACCAGGACTATATCGTGCTGCCAGTGCTCTCAGGCCCTTACAGAAACACAAGGGCTCAGAAGGAGAGTGTGGAGGTGGAAAGTGAGCAGCTCAGAAAGGCCAAGCAGTGCTGCCACCTGGCAGTGTTGTTCTGCATGAACTCTTTTCCCCTCCACCTCTGCATACGTGCACTGCCCCTGTGGCTCCAAGAAGGTCTCGGATAAAGGATCTCAGACGAACTCACTGCGGAGTTGTTTATTTTGTTTCAAAACACAGGGAGCATGGCTCATTATGCAGTCTCTGGGTCACACAGGACAGGTCTATACTGCATTAGGAATGGTAGGAATAATGAAAGTTCTTTGCGTACATTATTACAACTAAAAAAAAGGTAAACAGCAGGCCAAACAAAACCAAAAAAGCTACCAAGGAAGGGCTGGTCCTACAGTGATTTACATTGTGAGTGATATTCGGAGGAAGGTGGGCACTTAATTGCTGCTTAAGAACAAGCAGTCATCAGTTTCCTCAGGGCATCCTTGAGCTCCTGGTTCCTCATGCTGTAGATGAGAGGGTTCACTGCTGGAGGCACCACTGAGTAAACAGCCATCACCAGATCCAGAGCTGGAGAGGAGGTGGAGGGGGGCTTCAGGTAAGTAAACATTCCAGTGCTGTTAAACAGAGAGACCATGGCCAGGTGGCGCCCCTTCTGAGAGGGGATCCTCAGCACGGCCCTGAAGATCTGCACATAGGACACCACAATGAAAACAAAACACCCAATAGCTAAAGAGATACTAATGAGAAGAAGCCCAACCTCCCTGAGGTAGGAATCAGAGCAGGTGAGCTTGAGGATCTTGGGGATTTCACAGAAGAACTGGTCCACAGCATTGCCTTGGCAGAGGGGGAGTGAAAATGTATTGACAGTGTGCAGGACAGCATAGGGAAAAACACTTCCCCAGGCAGCTGCTGCCATGTGGACACAAGCTCTGGTGCCCAGGAGGGTCCTGTAGTGCAGGGGTTTGCAGATGGCAATGTAGCGGTCATAAGCCATGATGGTGAGAAGAGAAAACTCAGCAGCTCAGACACGTGCTAATGAGAACTGGGGTCTCCGTGTCTTTTCCACAAGGGAGAAAGAAATTCCCATCTCCCACTGCCTACCCAGTCAACCATGAAGAGAAAACTCAAAGCACAGACTCCTTCCCATTCATTTAGATGTTGCCTCAATGTTTTTTTCAAAAGGACCCTCAACAAATGTCCTGGGAAGGTCTGGAGCTGTGAGAAAAGATGATCCAAACACCACCTTCTTGACAGCAGAAAGATATTGACCTGCCCTGCCAGAAGTTGTTTCTTTATCCCACAGCTTCTCCCTGCAGAAACCCAGGGAGCTCCCTGGGCAGGCTGAGTGCTGACCCTGGCAGGTGGCAGAGTCCCTGCCCCAGCACACAGCCCCCTGGGGTGCAGGAACCCTGCTGGGAAGGACAGCCCTGGGCACCCTTGCCTGCACACCCACCTTCACACCCTGCAGCCCTCCCTGGGAGAAGGCAGCCGTCATGCCCTGTCCCTCTGATGTTGTAGCAGGAAAGCCCTGATCTGCAGCACATTCTTCTCCTCTGTGCCAGCCATGGGATGTGCCAGTTCCATGAGATCCCTCCAGGATGTGCCCTGCAACCAAAGACTTACTGTGATCAGGGCTGGTGAAGATTTCTCCTCCAGAGAGCTCTATGCATTTTTCCACCCCAGACTGTCTTTAACTGCTCTCTGTCTCATCTCTCCCCTCGATGCCTGCAGGCAGTGCCCTCAGCCCTGCTGTGCTTTGCAGAGGAGCTGCTCCTGGGCAGCGCTGTCTCTCTGCAGCGCTGCCCACTTGCCCTGAGCTCCCTCCATCCCCGGAGCCCAGCCCAGCTCAGCAGCAGAGGACCAGCCCAAGGCACCACTTGTTCGGCACGCACCACCCTCCCTGGAGATGCCCCTGGGTCTCCAGGGCTGACAGCTCCTGAGAGGCAGCAGGGTCTCTCCTGGGGAACAGAATCTGAAGCAGACTGAAGTCATCACTGACTGTCCCTCTCTAATCACTGGACAGGCTGATTCCTGCAGTGGGAATTGCTGTGCAGGAGGTGTCGAAGTTCCCCTCTGGAAACCCCGATTCCTGTCCCATTGTCAGGCAGGGCATGCAGGCAGTGACAGGCAGGAGATCTGGGATGAAACTGCTCACCACCAACAGACCCATGCCCAGCAATCACTGCCCCATAGACCAACTCCCACCAGTTTCTACACTGAGCATGACATCATATGGTATGGAAAACCCCTTTGGACAGTTCATCTGAGCTGTGCTGGCTGAGCTCCTGCCCAGCTTCTTGTGCACGTGACAGAGCATGGGAAGCTGAAAAGCCCAAGTCTAGTGTAAGCACCACTAGAAAACCACTAAAACATCAGTGAGTTATCAACATTCCTCTCATACTAAACCCAAACCACAGCACTATGCCAGCTACTGGGAAGAAAATTAAATCTAGCCCTGCCAAAACCAGGAAAACTCCTCATGAAGTTTTTCAAGGAGAACTTGCATATGCGGGACTGTTTGGTGAAAGACCAAAGACCCTGATTATTTCCTTTTCTTCGCCTTTTCTTTCCTTTTCCCTCTTCTCCCACTCACAATTTCTTCCCCTGGACCATCCTGGTACCCTCCCATGGAAACAGCCCATGTATCTTCACCTTTTCCTCCCTGGCCCTAGTTTGGCTTCTTTTGTAGCCTCCTTTGGCGTTTTTGAGCTTGTCACCAGGGCCATTCCTACCTTGGTCAGCAATTCCATTAAACCACTACCCCTGCTGTTATCTGTAGTGCCCTGCAATTCCTTATGCTCTTCTCTTGTCAGAGGCACCAGGGATCTGGTGGGCCACCTGTCCGCACACATGAACAGCTGCCCACACAGAGCTTCACTCCAGAGGGACCTTGAGAAACTCTGGGATTTGGCAACAAAAACCTCACAGAATCATAGAATCATAGAATCGCTTTGGGTGGAAAAATCCTTTAAGATCATCGAGTCCAACCTTTAACCTAATCCTGACATCCCACCACTAAACCATGTCCCTAAGCACCTCATCTACCCTTCTTTTAAATACCTCCAGGGATGGGGACTTGACCACCTCCCTGAGCAGCCCATTCCAGAGCCTGACAACACTTTTGGTGAAGAAATTTTTCCTAATGTCTAGCCTAAACCTGCCCTGGCACAACTTCAGACCATTCCCCCTCATCCTATCATCCATTACCAGGGAGAAGAGGCCAACCCCCACCTCACTACAGCCTCCTTTCAGGCAGTTGTAGAGGGCGATAAGGTCTCCCCTCAGCCTCCTCTTCTCCAGACTAAACAGCCCCAGTTCCCTCAGCTGCTCCTCGTATGACTTGTGTTCCAGACCCCTCACCAGCTTTGTGGCTCTCCTCTGGACATGTTCCAGCAATGTAACGTCTTTCTTGTAGTGATGGGCCCAAAACTGAACACAGTATTCAAGGGGCGGCCTCACCAGCACCGAGTACAGGGGCACCATCACTTCCCTTCTCCTGCTGGCCACACTATTCCTGATACAGGCCAGGATGCCATTGGCCTTCTTGGCCACCTGGGCACACTGCTGGCTCATATTCAGCCATCTGTCAACCAGTACCCCCAGGTCTTTTTCCGCCAGGCAGCTTTCCAGCCACTCTTCCCCAAGCCTGTAGCATTGCATGGGGTCATGTTTTACAAGAAGTTGCAGGTGCTTTCTTGGTGGTACGAATAACCCTGGACATGAGGGCAGGCTGGGACCTGACCATCTCAGCAGTAACCCTGAGGAGACGGGCCTGGGCACGAAGAGGAATGCCATAGCAGCCAGTGGTCCCTATTCACCATGAATAAAGCCAGCTGCATAGAAGGCTGCGTTACTTGGAGCATAGTCACCAGAGATGGGGGTTCTCATCCCCCATGTATCAGCTCTGCTGTGGCCTCCTCTGGACTCGTGTGTCTGGCTGTGGGGTTCCCCAGTCTGAAGGAATGGGGAGGAACATGAGAGATTCCAGAGGAGCTCTGCCAGGATGGGGCTTGTGGTCCCCATAGAGAGGCTGACAGACCTGGGCTTCTTTAGCCTGGTGAAGTGGAGGCTCAAGACACTCTAGTAGTAGATTTCAACTGCTTGAAGAGTGGTTTCAGAGATGCTGGAGCTTTTCTTGGAAGTGGGAAGAGAAGGAAACCTTCATAAAGAGCAGCTTGGAAAGTTCAGACTGAAGGTGAGGAAGAAGTCGTCTCACTCAAAGCATTGCCTTGTGGTGCAAGAGGTCACCCAGAGGGAGTCTGGATTTGCCCATGGGTTTGTGTTTCAAGGAGTGGCCAGAGAGAGTAAAGAGACATCAGTGAAGGTATGGAAATGCCAGGGTGAGGGCTAGGTGGGAAAGCAAGATGGATGTCAACAACCTGAAAGGAAAGAGTTATAGGCATGGGACAGTGTAGGGCAGCCTGCAGCAGAGATGGCCAAGGGCTCTGGCAAGGCTGCAAGGTGCAACAGGACTGACGTGTTTGTCCCCTTGGCTATGGTTGTTGCCTCTGCCACAAAGGCCCATGAGATGGAACTTTAATATGAGGGTCTCAGGCTCTGTCTTGCCAGGGCCTGGGACTTTGGCCTTTCTGCTTCCTAAAACAAAGCCAAGGCTTTTCTCAGCATTACAGCCGCCTGCTCAGGGCCTTTGGTTACCTGCAAGCATGGCCTCCAATTATCTGCTCTAACGAGTCCATTGGGAGCTTTTGCCAGTGATTGCCCTCAGTGGGGCCCATTAATGCTTCAAGGAACTTTGGGTTTTGCTTCTGACTTGGACTTCTTGAGCTGCTTGTTCAGTCTTCTTTCAGTAGCTGAGGTTCATGTAATGAGCTCCAAATACCCTAAGAAACTCTTTATCTTTGTGTAATTTTCTTCAATACTAGCTAATTAGAGTTGTTTCATAGTGTAGTTAAGGAGGAAGATTTCAAAGTGCACCTACTAAAAATAGTTTTTTAGTAAAGGGAAAAATGTATAAAGTACTACTGTAGAGAAGAGTTCATATGAAAATTATCCATGTGATCATGATCCAGAGTGTCTCCTCAGGAGGTCTGGACAGGTCAGAGAAGCAGTCCTTGAGGTCTGACACTGCATGGACAACCTTGCTCCACACCTCCCCCACCCCACCATTGCTCTCATTGGCCCCCTGGCACTTGCATCACTTGTCCTTACATCAGACTTCTCCACTGAACTCTGCAGCTGGGTGCCACAGCTCCTGTGCACCATCTCCCCCCTGCTTTCCTTACAGAACTGGCTGCACACAGGCACAGAAGAAGTTTTCCTATTGGCAATAAAAGCCAAGCCAAGCGTGATCAAGCTTCATAAACAGCAAAACACAGCCCTCCACCATATGCTAAGCACGAGCTGTCTTTAATGAGATGGCCTTTCTACAAGGGGTGATCTTAGGAGGAATATTTTTGGGAGGTAGATACAAAGAGGCAGAGATAAACACAGTTCAAGTGTTGGCAGAGGAGACAATTCAACTGTTGAAAAACATGTAAGCTTTTACTGCCCAAAGCTCAAAACAGCATCATAAGTGAGCGGTATCTGAATGAACAGAGAATAAGGGGAGGAGAAACCTGGAGAACAATGGAAATGGCTTTTTCCTAGGCAGTCTGCAGAGCAGATGACATCAGAAATGGTCATTGTATCCTGGACAGGAGGAAATGTATGAAAGATCAGAGAAGCTATGTGGTATAATGGGCAGAATATTGATGTAGCAGTCAGCATAGTGGTGATGAGTTTAGAGGGGCAGATGGGTATTTCTTTGGAATAACTCTTTTGAAAGGTCATGGGACTGGCAGAGGGCTCTTGTGAGAGAGAACAAGCCAATGTTGCACGCATCTTTGAACAAGGCCAAAAGTGCATCCCCGGGAATCCCAGGCTGTACGAGCTCACTGTGGTGTAACATGTGCCATCCATTGGACATGTGTTGGGTGACATTTCTGGGCCCCTAGAAGAAAGTAACTTCCAACATGGCAGTTGGTGTGACAACAACTGTGGACAAGGGAAAACCAACAAACGTCATCTATCAGGACTTCCGCAAAGCCTTTGACATGGTCCCCCACAACATCCTTCTCTCTAAATTGGAGAGCTATGGATTTGATGGCTGGACTGTTCAGTGGATAAGGAATCTTTTTAGTTGGAACAGCTGTGACAGGACAAGGGGTGATGGCTTTAAACTAAAACAGGGTAGGTTTAGACTGGATCTAAGGAAGAAATTCTTTACAATGAGGGTGGTAAAACACTGGCATGGGTTTCCCAGAGAGGTAGTGGAGGCCCCATCCCTGGAAACGTTCAAGGCCAGGTTGGACAGGGCTCTGAGCAACCTGATCTAGTTAGCGGTGTCCCTGCTCACTGCAGGGGGGTTGGACTAGATGACCTCTAGGGGTCCCTTCCAACCCAAAACATTCTATGATTCTATGATTCTATGTTCTCTTCTAAGAGGAAAGGCTGGGGAAGCTCAGAAAGTGAGGGTTGGATGAGTAGACAGTGACATGGATTAGTAACAGGCTCAATGGCACAGCTCAGAGTGTTCTGATCGGTGGCTAAAAGAGAGCTCCTTGCCTTTTTAGCCCCAGGCCTAAAGACCCGAGATGAAATGCCTACAATCACTGAACAGAACACATCCTCCCAGCTTGGAGGCCTTAGATCTTGTCTTGTCACCTTCCTTCTATCTTGTCTATTGATGGGAGGAGAAAAGTGATCCTCATGACCTACTATTTTTCTAATAGGAGCAATGACACTGCAGGAAAGAAGTGTCTCTCCCCAGTGGAGGGAGGAAACATCAGGGATGACTTCAGCCTGTTTGACATCAGGTTCCCCTGGAGCCCCAGGGACACCTGGAGGGAGCCCAGAGGGGGCAGAGCAAATGCTGCCTTGGGCTGGTCATCTGCTACTGAGCTGGGCTGGGCTCCAGGGATGGAGGGAGCTCATGGCAAGTGGGCAGCGCTGCCGAGAGACAGCTCTGCCCAGGAGCAGCTCCTCTGCAAAGCGCAGCAGGGCTGAGAGCTCTGCCTGCAGGCAAGCAAGGGGAGAGGAGCAAGGGAGAGAGAGGTTAAAGGAAATCTGGAGTGGGATGATGCTGAGAGGTCATGGGGAGAGAAATCTTGACAAAGTCTGTGGCTTCAGGGCATTGTTGTGTCCTCTTTGCCTCAGTCTCTCCCAGCAAGGTCTCCCAGGCCTCTGTGACTCAGGGCAGGCTCTGGAGGACGTCAGCCAGCGGTGGATGGGGATCAAGTCAGGGATCACTTGAGCAAATGCAATCTTTACCAGTCTCTGGGAGAGGAGGGGCAGCACCCCAGGGAGCTGAGTGAGCAGGCCAATGTCACAGGGAAGCCACTCTCCATCACCTTTGAAAGGTCATGGAGATTGTGGGGGACTCTGTGATGACTGGTAGCAGGCAAACATTGCATGCACCTTTCCAAAATGCCCAAAGGATGAGCAGGGGAATAAAAGGCCGTGACCCAGAGCCCGTCCACTCGGATCCCATTTCTGGGTTTCTGTAAGGGAACTGGGTACGTTGTTCCTGGCCATCTTCTTTGCTTCCTCTAATGAAAGGGCTTGATTGCTGGATGAGGGGAGAGCAGTGATGGTCTTCTATCATGAAGTCATTAAGGCTTTCAGCATCATCCCTCCATACATGCCTTGTCTCCAGGTTAGGACAGTATGGGCTGCATGGCCAGGTAAGTAGTGGAGTAATAAAACAGCTGGAGATCTGGGCTTGGAGGAGTGTGGTACACGTGTGGTGCTCTGAAGCCACCCGGCTAGTAGGGTCCTGCAGGGGTCTGTCCTGCAACCCGCCTCATTTAACATCTTCTTAATGTCCTGGAGGAGATGAGAGAGTACTTTTCAATAAAGTTTGTAGAAGACATCCCATTCAGGAAAGCAGGGCAGGGCTGGAGGGCTGGGTTGCCATCCCAAAGGTCTTAGGCCAGAGAGATGGGCCAATGAGAACCCCATGATATCCAGTGAAGATTCAACCCAAATCCTACTCCTAAAGCAGATGTTGGCTCTGAAATGGCATAGGACAGGGACTGCCTAGACAGGTGTCAGCTCCACAGGAAAGGGTCTGCTGGTCTTCGGTTACCTTAGGCAAAAGATGAGCTATCAGCAAAGATGGCCAAGAACCTCCTGGGCTGTCTGAGCAGGAGCACAGCCAGGGGAAGGGATTCTCCCCCTCTGCTCAGCACTTGTTACACCACATCCAGAATCTTTGCCCAGGTTTTGGTCCCCTGCAATGCCAGAAAGACACTGGCAAGCTGGAGGGCAATACAAATTCAGTCAGGGCAGCAGAGATGGTCAGGGCTGGAGCACTTGCTTTGTTAGGAGGGGCTGAGGGAGCTCGGATTTGTTGGGGAGGAGGTAACAGACTTCTACTGCCTATGGTGAGGTTTCCAAGAAGACATGGTGGTGCAAGGCAGGAGCACAGGAGGCAACGGAGTGAAACATGAGAGGGTCAGGCTCAATAGAGGGAGAAACTTTTGCTACATGAGGAGCATCAGACATGGGAAACAGTTTCCCGGAAAGTTGGTGCTGCCTCCACCCCTGGAAGTTTCTCAGACCCATCTGGATCAAACCATGAGGAACTTGGTATGACTTTGCTTTGAGATGGATGGTTTCTACAGATATGTAGGAAGGTCCCTTCCAGCCTGAATGACACTCCTATCCCTCACCCTTTGTGTCCTCAACATCAGGGAAAGCACTCAGGTTCCCTCTGTCTGTGGCAATAATTCACATCCTGTACAGGGCTGAATCACAGGCACCCCAAACAGACCCCATAACATCCCTGGCCTCTTCTTTAATTTACTGATTCCCTCTTCCCCCTCTTGAATTCCTCACTGTTATCACTCTCATACCTTCCAAAACGTCCAGCCTACCCTGGCTGGCTGGGATGGAATTTACTGTCTTCTTAGCAGCCTGTATGGTTCCATGCTTTGGATTTATGACCAAAACTATTTTAGCTATTGCTGAACATGAAGCAACATGAAGGCCACCTCTGTTTCTCACACTGCCCTTCCATTGAGAAATCTGGGTGTGAGCAAGCAGCTGGGAGGGGACACAGCCGGGACAGCTGACCTCACATGACCAAAAGGAATATTCCATACCAAAGGGACATTTGTGGTTATGACATTTGTCTTCCTAAGTCACTGTTACGTGTGATGAAGGCCTGGAAGCTTTCCTGAAAATGGCTGAACTTTTCCCTGCCAATAGGGTTCATGGAACACATTCCTTTTTTGCTTTACTTTTGAATATTTCTTTGTTTCACTTCTGGAGAGCTGGCTGGTGCTGTCAATAAAGAAAATGAAAGACTCTTGGAGATCCTTCAGGATAGGCAATATTCTGAATGAAGAGCTTGGTGGAAAGAGCCAAAAGGAAGGTTGGGTCTGGGTGAAAGCTTCCGCTATGTGCTGGGAGTAAGGCACGCAGTTGGGGCAGCTTCCCGAGCAATGCCTAATTCCCCGGCAGCTGATTCTCTGGGCCTGCACCACACAGCAGCCAGGTTTCTCAGCAGGACTTTCCATTTCCCCTCCCAGAAATGACCGTGTCTCTCCAGTCAACATTCGTGGACCCCCAACTACCAGGGGAGACAGCCCATTTTGTTGAGAGGAAGACCTCCCTGAGGCACTGTCCTGGTTTCGGCTGGGATAGAGTTAATTTTCTTCATAGTAGCTAGCATACTGCTGTGTTTTGGATTTAGTACTAGAAGAATGTTGATAACACACTGATGTTTTTAGTTGCTGCTAAGTAGTACTTAGACTACTCAAGGACTTTTTGAGCTTCTCCTGCTCGGCCAGGTGCATAACAAGCTGGGAGTACAGCACAGCTAGGACAGCTGACCCAAACTGACCAAAGCACTATTCCATACCATAGAACGTCATGCTCGGGGGGGTTGGTTAGTTGGTTGGTTGCGGGCAGAGTGATCGCAGCTCGGAGAGCGATTGCGGCTCAGAGAGTGATCGCGTCTCAGGGAGTGATCTCGGCTCAGGACAGGCTGGGCATCAGTCAGCGGGTGGCGAGAAATTGCATTGTGCATCACTTGTTTTGTATATTCTGTATATTATCTTACCATTATTGTTATTACTATTATTATTTTCTCTTATTAAGCTGTCTCTATCTCAGCCCACGGGTCTTACTTTTTTTTTACTTCTCGATTCTCTCCCCCATCCCACTGAGGGAGGGGGAAGTAAGCGAGCGGCTGCGTGGTGCTTATTTGCTAGCTGGGTTAAACCACGACAGGCACATCTGTCCTTGAGTTCCATGGGCTTGTGCAATGCTCGGGGTGGAGCTCCTTTGGTGCTAAACTTGGACTGCAGAACACCCTCTGGGCCCAGCTGTACAAGCCCTGCATGACAGGGCCGTGCCTGGGCACTGAGCCCTGTCTGCAAAGACAAGGAACAGTTATCAACATCTAAAGGAAATAGAAGCACATAGCACATAGCATGACTTCCCCTTGCTCTTTCAGGCCTCCTTCTAGCCTGTAAGACACTTTCTTCTACACACACATCACTCTGTCCCTACAGTGCCATTTGACTCACAGACCCTTCCCACCTCCCCTGCAGGAATGGGACCACACTCCAGGATGTTCATGCATTCTCCAGGCTCATGAATGTTTCCACAATCCCAGGCAAGCTTGGGTAGTGAAGGAGAAGACGACAGAAAGGTTGGCTCATGAGGCACAATGAGCAGTGTTCAGCCACCCTCAGAAGCAGTTGGCATTCCCCATCTGCCAGGCTGAGGCATGCTCCCATGAGGGAAACTTCTCACACAAGCCCTGCTTTGTGCAGGGACCTTCAGCCACACTCCCAGGGCACACCTACTCCTCCTCCACCCACAGGCACCAATGGCTTTCCACTTCTGGGCTCAGGCGTGCTTGGAAGCATTTGCTAAAGCCCTGAACCATCACCTTGCTTCTTGCTGACTTCCCTCCACACTGCCAATCTCTGCCTAATTACTGACTGGAAAGTTCAGAAGCTCTCAAGACCTGCCATCTCATTCTCTGGGGATGACCATGCTTCTCCATTCATCATTCATGGATCCCAGAAACACCAGTTGAGGGATCACATCAAGGTGCATGAGGGAAGGACCTCCCTGAGGCACCTCTGTACTCTTTGAGGTCTAAAGGCTTGTGCAAGGCCTCAGGAGGAGTTTATCTGGTGTCCATAATTGTACTGCAGATGGTTGGTCTGCAGTGGACCAGGAATGAGAGAGAACTAATGTCAGGAATGTCTTGGGAGGGGAGACTCAGTGTACTGGCTGTGGCTAGAGTAGAGTTAATTTCCTCCTAGCAGCCTGTATGGTGCTAAGTTTTGGGTTTGTGGCCAAACCAGTGTTGATAATGCACTGAGGGTTTAGCTATGACTGGACAGGAGTTGCACAGTGCCAAGGCTTTTCCTCAGTTTCTCACACTTCCCCGCCAGTGAGTAGGCTGAGGGTGGGCAAGAAGTTGGGAGGGGAAACAGCCAGGACAGCTGACCCCAAGTGACCAAAGGGATATCCCATACCATATGACATCATGCTCAGCAATAAAAGTGGGAGGGAAGGCGGAAGAAGATATTTGGAGTTATTTCTCTTCCAAAGTAATCATTACCCATGATGGAACCCTGCTTTCCTGGCAGTGGCTGCATGCCTGCCTGTTGATGGGAAGCAGGGAATGAATTCCTTATTTTGTTTTGCTTGTGGGCACAGCTTTTGCTTTACCTGTTCAAGTCTCCTCGTCTTAACCCATCACTTTTTCTCACTTTGCCTTTCAAATTCTCTCCCCACTCCTCAGGAAAGGGGTGTGACTGAGCGGCTGGGTGGGGGCTTAGTGGCCACATTATGGACTTATTTCTATTTTCACCAAAATCAGTAACAGTACCATGCTCTGAAATTCCTTCTCCCTCTTGATGATGACAAAAGTAATTTCTTTAACGTTATACTTGACATTCATTCTTCACCAGACATCTATAACTTAACAGCATTTAGATTGTGGCATGAAGTCTTTAGAACAATGCTTTTTCTCTCATTGTGAACTCTTTGCCATCATTTCATGGTAACACCTCTCAGACAATACTGCCTCTAATTAATTTCTGCTCTGTATCTTTCGTCCGTGTTTCAAGTGTTTCTGTGTGAGAAGTTTATTGTTTTACGAAAAAATCTCAAGGGACAGACCCCAAACTTGGGAAAAGCACAAAGCAGGACAAATATTTGTGTGATGGACACCGATACAACATCATTATATTCATTTTCCATCTCTGAAGACCTAAGCCTTCAGCAGAGTGACTGGACAATCTGAAGTCCCTCCATCTGTCCTTTATTTCAGAACTCAAGTTGAAATTATCCAGGCAGAGGTGTTGTTTTGGTTCTCCTCAAAGCCTAAAGCACCACATGGGTCAGAAAATACTCCAGGACACCTCAAGGGGCATTATACTCCTCAGGACCAAAAAGTACAATCTCAGCGGTGATGGCAAGCCAATACTTGTATTCATATGGTCAAATGAATCATCTACATTCACTTTCTGGGCTGCAAGTGAATATTGCCAGATCATGTTGAGCTTCTCATCAGCCGATGTCCCCAAGTCCTTGTCCTCATGGCTGCTCTCAATCCATTCTCTGTGCAGCATGTAATTGTGCTTGGGATTGACCTGACCCATGTGCAGGACCTTGAACTATCATAGAATCATAGAATCGTTTAGGTTGGAAATGACCTTTAAGATCGTTGAGTCCAACCTTTAACCTAACTCTACCATCCCACCACTAAACCCTGTCCCTAAGCACCTCGTCTGCCTGGCTTTTAAATACTTCCAGGGATGGGGACTCGACCCCTTCCCTGGGCAGCCCCTTCCAGTGCCTGACAACCGTTTCTGTGAAGAAATTTTTCCTAATGTCTAACCTAAACCTGCCCTGGGGCCACTTCAGATCACTTCCCCTCATCCTATTGCCCTCCAGCGAGTCAAACACACCACACAGCTTGGTGTAATCAGCAAACTTATTGAGGCTGCACTCAGTCCCACTGTTCATATCACCGACAAAGACGTTAAACAATGCTGGTTCCAATACCGAGCCCTGAGGAACACAACTCGTTACTGGTCCTGTGCTCTCTCTGAAAGCCTTGGCATCTCATGCAGCCCTGGGAGCCTGCATTTAAAGATTAAATTCAGTAGACAACCTGAATTCTGTAAAGCAATGTGGGGATGAACATGATGCAACTGCCAATACAGTGACTGGAGACCCAGTGAATACAGCTGACGGAGAAGAGAAAGAGCGAGCTTGAGCTCTCCTGTGGCACATGGCTCCAGTTGTTCAGATTAATAACTCTAAAGGTTGCCCTGAACATCATGAGTGGGGACAGGTTCAGTTGCCCTAATTTGGGCATCAGATGCCATTTCAGTTGGCCAAAGAAAATTCCAAGAAGCCTCTAAGAGGATTTCCCCCGATGTTAGCTTGTCTTTATGAACTGCCCCATTAGATCCTCAAATTGCCTGCATATATCTTCGACCACCCCTGACACCTGAAACGTCACCAGGTATTGTGCCTGAACAGCCCAGTCCTGCCCTGCATTTCCATTAATGGTCACTGGAGCTGAGACCAGAAGCTCACAGGCAGGTGCCTAGTTTGTGCATAGGAGGGGGTTAAATCCCCTTCTAGCCCCAGCACTACAAGCATGCATTTGCATTTGCATGATGAGAAACCGATTCTCATGCCCAAATCTTTTCCTTACAGGAGAAATCACAGAGTTCGTAGTAAGTGCCTCTGCACAGCCCCAGGGACACCTGGAGTGAGCCCAGAGGGGCAGAGCAAGTGCTGCCTTGGGCTGGTCCTCTGCTGCTGAGCTGGGCTGGGCTCCTGGGATGGAGGGAGCTCATGGCAAGTGGGCGGTGCTGCAGAGACAGCTCTGCACAGGAGCAGCTCCTCTGCAAAGTGCAGCTAGGCTGAGGGCACTGCCTGCAGGCACCAAGGGGAGGGGAGTGAGGCAGGGAGAGGTTTAAGACTGTCTGGAGTGGGAGGATTCTGAGAGGTCATGGAGAGAAATCTTGACAGAGTCTGTGGCTGCAGGGCATTGCATCTACAGATCCTGGTGGGATCTCCTAAAGCTGGCACATCGCACAGCCTATGTAATAGGTAAGTACAACTCTCGGAGCTTCTCTGGTGTAGAGGAGGAGGATGTGCTGCAGAGCAAGGACATTCCACTGCACCATCAGAGGGACAGGGCATGACGGCTGCCTTCTCCCAGGGAGGGATCCAGGGTACAAGGGTGGGTGTGCAGGCAGGGGTGCCCAGGGCTGTTCTTCCCAGCAGGGTCCCTGCACCCCAGGGGGCTGTGTGCCGGGGCAGGGACTCTGCCGCCTGCCAGGGTCAGCACTCAGCCTGCCCAGGGAGCTCCCCAGTGTTCTGCGGGGAGAAGGTGTGGGTGGACGGAGTGACCCTCAGCAAGGCAGGGTCCTTCTGCTGTTGAGAGGGTTCTCCATGGGTAAGGGCTGCTCACAGCTTACACCCAGAGTATTTTCAAAGGGACTTCTCAGGAGGGACATCAAGGCAGGGATTACCTGAAAGGGAAGGAATCTGTGCTTTCTGTCCTCTGCTCCTGGATTTATGGGTGGGGAGTGTAAGACAGAAATTCATGTTTCTGTTAGGGAGGAGGTGCTGAAACTCCAAATCGTTTTCACTTAGAGAGGAATGTCAAGACTCACTGGCTTGCAGACAGCACCAGCATCTCCTTTCCAGCCTCATCAGGGCTTCTCTGACACCCTCATCAGTATCTGCACACACACAGAGATGTCCCTGGGCAGTGCCCTGCTGCCAGGAGGTGTCTGCAGGGCAGAGCTGAGCTCTCAGTGGGTGGGATGGGCTCTGTGAGCAGTGGCAGGGAGGAGACGTGGGGACAGAGAAAGAGCTCCTGGCAGGGGCAGGTCCAAGCAGCTGGGATGGCATGGGCAGGGAGTGAGCGGGAGCCACTGCCTGAAAAACCATGAGAGCAGGAACTCGGGCATCTCCCTGCCATCCCCTGCAGTGTTGATGCCTGCCCCTTAGCAATGCTCCCAGGCTCCTCTCCCACCCAGCACAGCATCTGTCCTCAAGGCTGGGGCATCTCAGGCTGAGCTGCTCCCTTGGCAGCACAGCTTCCAAGAAGGAGAAGGACCTGGAGGCTTGTCTGTCTCTCCCTGTTCTCCCTTGGGAGGAGCACTGGGTCACGTCTCCTTGTGCCCTCCCTGCCTCCACTGCCCTTCTTCTTCCCCTCAAACTCTCTGTGGTTGGGGTTTTAGCTGCAGCTCAGGCACCGATGCCACAAGCCCTGCCATGCAGGCAAGTTCCCTAAGGCCATTGTGCCCTGTGGGGCTCTGGGAAATGCAAGGTGTGGGGCTGGGGAATGAGCCCATTCTGTCCTGGTCAGAACAGCTTTAGGACATCCAAGCGCTTCCCAATGTTATCATGCTGGAGGATGTTGAACCCCTCTTCTATGTTACAAGTGGGTTATATCTGATCTATACAGTAACTACAGGAGGTGTTTATATTTAGAATAGTCTGTTCTCTTCTGAATATGAGAATTTGTCGTCCCCCCCCACCCCAGGGACCAGTGCTGTAGGGTGGGGCTGAGTCCTTGGGAGCCCAGAGGAAGATGCCCTGCTCCTCACAGCGGACTCAGAAAGAGTAAACTGCATCTCCAGCCAGAAAGGAGAGAGGCAATTTGCGTTTTTGTGTGTGGTGGGACAGGTGGGGCTTGTGGAGGGGTGTTGATTGACGATGGGAAGGGATTTTCTCAGGGAAAACTGTCCAAAATTGCCAGTGTGCTCTCCTTCTTCCAGAGTAACCCATGCTCAGAAGCAGCAGATGTCCAACAGCAGCTCCGTCACCCAGTTCCTCCTCCTGGCATTTGCAGACACAAGGGATCTGCAGCTCTTGCACTTCTGGCTCTTCCTGGGCATCTACCTGGCGGCTCTCCTGGGAAACGGCCTCATCATCACCACCATAGCCTGTGACCACCGCCTCCACACCCCCATGTACTTCTTCCTCTTCAACCTCTCCCTCCTCGACCTGGGATCCATCTCAACCACTGTCCCCAAATCCATGGCCAATTCCCTCTGGGACACCAGGGCCATCTCCTACTCTGGATGTGCTGCCCAGCTCTTTCTGTTTACATTCTTGGTAGTAGCAGAGTATTGTCTTCTCACCGTCATGGCCTATGACCGCTACGTTGCCATCTGCAACCCCCTGCACTATGGGACCCTCCTGGGCAGCAGAGCTTGTGTCCACATGGCAGCAGCTGCCTGGGGCAGTGGATT
>JAKFQP010000965.1:52960-71286 GCA_023375905.1 Nycticorax nycticorax
TCCTTTCTACCCTTTTTGAAAATGGGCACAATGTTTCCCTTTTTCTAGTCCCCAGGCACTTCACCTGACTGCCATGACTTTTCAAATATCATGGAGAGTGGCTTGGTGACTACATCGGCCAAATCCCTCAGGACTCTGGGATGCATCTCATCAGGTCCCATGGATTTACATGCGTTCAGGTTCCTGAGGTGGTCACGAACCTGATCGTCTCTTACAGCAGGAGGGGTTATGCCCTCCCGGTCTCCCTCATGCCATCCATCAACTCACGAGGGGTGAGGAGAGAGGAGGCTGAAGAAATTGCCCCCCACACAGCCATGCTGCTCTGCTGGTATTCTCCGTGGCTGCGGGGAGGAGGGCATGGGGCGATGTTTTAGGGAATGGAACTGGAGTGAGCTTTCACTGGTGGCCTCTTTAATTGCCCACGTGTAGCACTGACTGTTCTCCACAGGTTTATAGCTGAGTTTTGTTGCAGGGCCATTTCCCTCCTGCTGCTGGGCTCAGTGGCGGCAGTGGGGGAATGGGCAGCCCTGATTGATCTCTCTCCTTGTCCAGAGCCTGGCAAGCTCCATAGCAGAGATGTCTGCAAAACACTGCATGGGATGTGGATGTGGTGGGGGGTTCCAGGACCTGGTAAAGGCTGAGTCAAGTAAGAGGAACCCAAGGACGACAGGGCACAAAGGGGTGTCATGGAGATCATGCAAGAGAAACTGTTCCTCACACCAAATACACCCTTTGCCATGCTGTGCCTGCACAATGGGTCCATGGGACCATGTGTGGGACAGCGGGGCTGGGCCAGCACAGGACAGGGCACTGCCAGGGGCACAAAGCTGCTGCCAGGGGGTGACCACCTGCGGTTGGTGGCTGCAAGAAAAGTCGAGTAAAGAGAAGAGCTTCAATTGCTGTGTTAGACCCTGAGGCTGAAGAAGAGAAATGCAGGGCTGCTGCTGAAAGAGGGCAGTGATCTGGTAAACCGGAGACACCAATGAGGCTGTGTCCTTGTTTCTGCTGGGATCGAAATAATTTTCTTCCTGGTAGCTGGCATAGTGCTGGTGTTTGGATTTGGTATTTTTCAGCTTCTCATGCTCTGCCAGGTGCATGAGAAGCTGGGAGGGGACAAAGCCGGGAGAGCTGACCCCACCTGACCAAAGGGATATTCTCAACCATATGACATCATGCTTAGTATATAAAGCTGGGAAAAAAAGAAAGAAGGGGGGAAAGTTCAAAAATGTGTCTTCCCAAGTAACCATTACATGTGATGGGGCCCTGCTTTCCTGGAGATGGCTGTGCACCTGCCTACCCATGGGAAGAAGTGATTGAATGCCTTTTTTTCTTTGCTTGTGTCTTCAGCCCTTCCTTTACCTATTAAAGTGTCCTTATCTCAACCCAGGTGTTTTCTCGCTTTCATTCTCTCGATTCTCTCCCCTAACCCTCTGCAGGGGAGTGAGCAAGTTCCTGTGTGGTGCTTACTTGCTGTCTGGGGTTTAAACGATGACAGGCTGAGGGACGCAGTGCCTGACATGGACCTGTGCATGGAAGAGAGGTCACTGACAGCTTAGGACAAACATCTTGAAAGAGAACTCAACACTTCTCTAGAGAAATGCTCCAACTGTCTTCCTCTTTGGGAGCACTTTTACTCAGCTCCTTTTCTAGGGCTCTTTTCTTTGATCTTTGAGTACACAGTGAGGTGCAGGGTCTCTGCTGTGGGCTCCAGAGGAGACAGTCATGCCCTGCGCTGGGGTGAGGGTTAAGCTTTCCTACTCACAGGTTTTGCCATTTGTCACCCACTCATAATCTTCAGATTACCAGGTGTCCTGGTTTTGGCTGGGACAGAACTAATTTTCTTCCTAGTAGCTGGCTTAGTGCTTTGGTTGATAATGTTGGTAACGCACTGATGATTTAGTTGTTGCCTCATAGGGTTTACACTGAGTCGAGGAGTTTTCAGCTTCCCCTGCTCTGCCAGGTGCACAAGGAGCTGGGAGGGGGCACAGCCGAACTGGCCAAAGGGCTATTGCATACCATATGATGTCATACTCAGTGCATAAGGTGGGGGGAGTTGGACAGGGATCAGTGAACGCTGCTCAGGGACAGACTGGGCATCGGTCAGTGAGTAGTGAGTAATTGCATCGAGCATCACTTTCTCTATATATTATTGTTGTTGATATTGTCATCATCATTATCATCATCATCATCATTGCTAGTGCTAATATTTTACTTAATTTTGTTTCAGTTATTAAACTGTTCGTATCTCTACCCACAAGTTACTCTTCCAATTCTCTCCCCCATCCCACCAGGGAGACAGTGAGCGAGGGGCTGTGTGGTGCTTTAGTTGCTGGCTGGGGAAAACCACGACACCAGGGGATTGTTCTTTTGGATCAAAAGTACTCACCGCTTCTACTTCACTGAGAGTGACCATCTGTACCTTGGGAGGGGCAAAAAGATTTCCTACATCTCAGTGCCCAGTGAGGGGAGGGGGTCTGACCATCAGTCCTTTTCCTGGATTCTTTGTGCTTGCACCTCTTCGACCTGGAGCATGTTCACACTCGTGTGTTTTCCCCAAAATGAATCAGGGAAGAGTGGAGAAAAGGGAATGCAGATCTGCATGACAGGACCCACAGTGCCAATATCTGATTCTAATCAGCTTTAGAGATCTGTGGATCTCCAACAACTCCATGTCATCTGGTCAGGATCACTACATCAGCTGAGGAAGGTGAGGAAGAAGATGAGGTCTCCCTTAGACGGCGGTAGGAAGGAACACAATTTTAGCCCCTGGTAGTCACAGAGGACTTTGAAAGTTATGGGTTTCTGCTAGAAGGCCTTGATAGAAGGGAAGGTAGCAGGTGATCCCTGATCTGACATAGCGGAAATGCTGTCCTGGATATGTGTTTCACAAAAAGCCAAGGCAGGACTTGCAAAAGATGTGGAGGGCAGCTTTGGCTGCAGTGCAAGTGAGGTGGTAGGGTACAAAAAACCTTGCTGGAAATGAGCAAGACAGATTGTAGAAGCGATGAGTGGAGAAGAAAGATGACCTCCACCCATCTGCTGGCAGTGCTCTTCCTAACGCAGCCCAGGATGCCAATGGCAACCTTTACTGCAAAGGTGCAAAGCCAGGAGAAGAGAAGGCTTTGGGGACACCTGACAACAGCCTTCCCATGCGTTCTTGAGTATCATCAAAGAAATGGAACCAGGCTCTTCCCTGTTGAGCATGATGGGAGGATGAGGGCCAAAGGGCATCTTTCCTATTCCAGCTGAAACAAGTGAGATTAATCTTTCTCCCCATCAAGGGAGTCAAGCACTGGAGCAGATTTCCCAGAGAGCTTGTGTCATCTAAATCCTTGCAGCTTTTCAAGCCAAAAGTGAACAAAACCCTGAGCAAGCTCCTCTGACCCCAGAGCTGAGCCTGCTGAGAGCAGGAGTTTGGCCTAGAGACCTCCTGCAGGCCCTTGCAGCATGAATGATTCTGTGCTTCAACACACACCAAGGACCTTGCCTTCATGATGGGAGGGAAATTACCGGGGTTCCCAGTGGCCATTGAAGTCAGCCAGAAAGAAGGTTGGTGAGATCATAGAATCATAGAATGTTTTGGGTTGGAAGGACCTTTAGAGGTCATCTAGTCCAACCCCCGTGGAGTGAGCAGGGACACCTTTAACAAGATCAGGTTGCTCAGAGCCCCATCCAACCTGGCCTGGAATGCTTCCAGGGATGGGGCCTCCACCACCTCTCTGGGCAACCTGCGCTGGTGTTTCACCACTCTCATTGTAAATAATTTCTTCCTTAGATCCAGTCTAAACCTACCCTATTTTAGCTTAAAACCATCACCCCTTGTCCTGTCACAGCTGGCCCTACTAAAAAAGATTGTCCCCATCTTTCCTATGGGCCCCCTTTAAGCCCTGAACAGCCACAATCAGGTCTCCCTGCAGCCTTCTCTTCTCCAGGCTGAACACCCCCAACTCTCTCAGCCTGGCCTCATAGGAGAGGGGCTCCAGCCCTTGGATTGTTTTAGTAGCACTCTGGACCTGCTCCAACAGGTCCATGTCCTTCTTGTGCTGAGGGCTCCAGAGCTGGACGCAGGGCTCCAGGGGAGGTCTCACCAGAGCAGAGCAGAGGGGCAGAATCACCTCCCTCGCCCGGCTGGCCATGCTTCTCCTGATGCAGCCCAGAGTACAGTTGGCCCTCTGGGCTGCCAGTGCACATTGCCGGCTCATGTCCAGCTTTTTGTCCATCAGCACCCCCAAGTCCCTCTTGGCAGGGCTGCTCTCGATCCTGTCTTCCCCCAGCCTGTATTGATCCAGGGTGTTACCCCGACCCAGGAGCAGGACCTTGCGCTTGCCCTTGTTGAACCTCAGACCCACCTCTCCAGCCTGTCCAGGTCTCTCTGGATGACATCCCGTCCTTCTGGTGCGTCAACCGCACCACTCAGCTTGGTGTCATCCGCAAACTTGCTGAGGGTGCACTTGATCTCACTGTCTATGTCATTGATGAATATGTTAAACAGCACCAGTCCCAGTATGGACCCCTGAGGGACACCACTCATCACCGGTCTCCATCTGTACATTGAGCCGTTGACCACTACCCTCTGGATGCAACCATCTAACCAGTTCCTTATCCACTGAACAGTCCACCCATCCAATCCATAGCTCTCCAACTTAGAGTGAAGGATGTTGTGGGGGACCATGTCAAAGGCCTTGCAGATTTCCAGGTAGATGACATCCATTGGTTTTCCTTTGTCCACTGTTGTTACACCATCATAGAAAGCCTTGGCTTTCTTTTCACAGGTACAGTTGGGCTCAATGATCCTAAAGGTATTTTAAAACCAAATTATTCTATGATTCTATGATTGCAGGCTTTGCTGCTCAGATGCAGGGCTGCTTATTTTCTAGTATTCAATGTTTCTTTACTTTTTCCTTTTTTGCGCATTCACAATTTCTTCCCCCTACCCATCCTGGTACCCTCCCATGCAAACAGCCCAGCTCTCTTTACCCTTTCCTCCCTGGCCATCGTTTGGTTTCCTCTGTACCCTCATTTGGTGCTTCTGAGCTTCTCACCATGGGAATTCCTTCCTTGGTCAGAAAATCCACTAATCTAGTACCTCCTTCTATTATCAGTAGCATCCTGTCATTCCAGACCATATTCTCTTGTCAGAGACAAAACATGTCAGGGTGAGCCATCTGTAGACAAACATGAACAGCTGTCCAAACAGAGCTTCACTCCAGGAGGACCTTCAAAACGTCTGGGATCCTGTCAGTAGAAACCTCATGAAGTTTTATGAGAAGCAGCCAATCCTGTGTCGGGGGTAGAATAACCGCAAAAATTGCGTCAGGCTGGGCCTTGAACAGCTCAGGAGTGACCCTGAGAAAAAGAGCCTGGTCATGAAGAGGAATTCCCTATGAGCCAGTGGTGCATGGTCATCATGAATAACAGCAGCTGCACACTGGGCTGCATGAGGGGGAGCATGGCCAGCCATGAGAGGGAGTTATCATCCCCCTTGACTAAGCAGTGGTGTGGCCACATCTGGACTGGTGTATCTTCATGGGCGGCTCCCCAGCCTGAAGGAATGGGGAGGAACTGGAGAGGTTCTACAGGACGTGCCAGGATGGGGTTTAGGGCCTGTGTGGAGAAGCTGAGAGACATGTGGTTCTTTAGCTTGATGAAGTGAAATATGTGGACTCCACAGTGGCACCTGACAATTGCTTGAAGGGTGGTTTCAGAGATGTTGGATCTGTTCTTGGTAGTAGGAAGAGAGGGAAAACTCCTCTAAGTGCAGCTTGGAAGGTTCAGACATGAGGTGATGAACAAGAAGTCTCATTCAGAGGGTATTCTTGGGGTGCAAGAGGACATCCAGAGGGAGTCTGCATCAGCCAATGGCTCTGTGTTTTAAGGAACAGCCAGAAATGGGTAGAAAGACATCAGGGAAGGTCTAGAAATTTCAGGGTGAGAGCTGATGATAAAGCAAGATGGGTGCCTACAGCCTGAAGGGAAAGAGCTGCAGGCATGGGACAGTGTGGGAAAGCCTGCAGTCAAGATGGCCAAGGGGTCCGTCTAGGCTGAAAAGCTGCACAAGACCAAGGTCTCTGTTCCCTTGGCTAGGACAGTTGCATCTGCCACCGTGGCCTATCAGGAGAAACTGTATTTTGTGGTGCTGGACTTTGTTTTCTCGTATTCCCTCCTTGGCCAAACCACGACGTACTGAACAGTTTTCCTGCACTTGGCATTGCTCACCCTCACACCCCACTGTCCCCAGAAAGAGCCCTGAGCCAACCAGGAGGGACATGATCTGCCTTCCTGATGCCTGGGGGGGTCAGGGCTTGGCCTTTCTGCTGCCTAAAACCAACCAAGGATTTGACAGTTACAGCCACTTGCACAGTGCCTTTGCCTCCCTGCAAACATGGCCTCCAATGAGCTGCTCTAACGAGTCCCTGGGGAGGATCTGTCAGTAATGGCACTCACTGGGGCCCATTAATGCTTCAAGTTACTTTGAGTTTGGCTTCTGACTTGGACTTCCTCAGAGTTTTCTTCAATCATCTCCTCTCTCTGTATCTAAGCTCCATGGACTCAGCCCCAAGGACACCATGCGCTCCTAAAAATACAAGAAGCCCCAATGATCTCTTTCTCTTCCTTTAATTTTCTCCAAGTCTTCAGGACTTGTGCAGCTCCTTGGAGAGGTTTTACAGTGTAGTTAAAGAGGAAGATTTCAAAGTGCACCTCCTCAAAATGATGTTTGATTTTCAAGGGTCTATTTATTACTTTTCTGTTAAAAGAGGGGATGGCAGCATTCTGCAAGTGATAATGATCCCTCAGGATGCCTCCTCAGGAGGTCTGGAGAGGTAGAAGAACCAGTCCCTAGGGGTCTGACACCAGGGACCACCTTTCTCCACACCTCCCCAACCCTGCCATTGCTCTCAATGGCCCCCTGGCACTTCCATCACTCTTCCTGACATCAGACTTCTCCAATGAAGCCTGCAGCTGCAGGTGACAGCTCCTTTGCACCATGTCCCCCTGCTCTCCTTAGAGAACTGAATGCACACAGGCACTGAGGGATGTTTTCCTATGGGCAAGCAAAGAAAAAGCCAAGCATGACCAAGTTCTGTAGACAAAACTCACTCTGCAAGCACATTCCTAGTATGCGCTGCCTCTAATGAGGTTGCCTTTTGACAAGGGAGAAGCTTAGGAGAGATATTTTAGGCAGGTGGAGAAACAAAGATGGATGTAAACACAATTAAAGAGTTGTCTGAGGAGACAATTAGATTGCTGAAAGACAGGCAAACTTCTGACTGCCTGATGTCAAAGCAGCACCTGTCTGGGTGACAGGAATCTGAAAGTACAAAGAGTAATGGGAGGAGAAAACTCAAGAACAACGGCCTTTGTTTAGGCCATCTGCATGGGAAAAGTTGACCTTAGCAATGCTATTCTCTCAAAAGAGGTCAAAATACATGAAAGATGTGAGAAATTAAATACACTGTATAACAGGCAGAATACTGGTAATACAGTTACACTGATCAATATTACTTTGGAATATCCCATTTGAAATGTCATGGGATTGGTAGAGGTCCCTTGCAAGTGAGGAGAAGCCAATGTTGCACGCATTTTTGAAAGAGGCCAAAAGTGAAACCCAGGGAACCCTATACTGCACAAGCTCACTGTGGTGACGAGCGTGCCTTGGCATGACTGCTCTTGGGTGACATTTCTGGGCACCTAAAAGAGAAGAACGTGTCCCAGTGCAGTCAGCATGGATTAACCAAGGGTAAATCATGCCTCACCTACCTGGTTGCCTTCATGAAGAAGTCACTGCTTTTCTGCACCAGGGGAGAAGCATGGATGTCATTGACCTCCACTTCAGAAAGATTTTGGGCATGGTCTCCCTCGATGTCCTTGTACCCATATTAGGCCAGGACAGTCAGGATGGGGAGACAAAGAGCTGGGTAAAACACCAGTGGGATGATGAGGCTGAGCAAGCAGCGCTGAAGGGGTCATCCCCTCCCTAGAGGCCAGTGGGAGCATTGTGGGGCAGCACAGGGGACTCTCCTGTGCAGTTGAACACCTGTATCCATGACCTGGAGGAGGCAACTGTCACCATGTTTGTCGCTGGCACTAAATTGGAAGGAGCATTCCCGTGCCCTAGGGCTGCCCTTCAGGGGAAACCTGACTGGCAGAAGGCCTGTCCTGTCAGGAACGTGATGAGATAGAAGCAGGAGAAAGGCCAGGTCCTGCACCTGGGATAGCCTAACCCCCTGCAGTGGAAGGGCCTGGGGACTGCCTGGTGGGGAGAAGCTCTGCAGAAATAGCCCTGGTGGTGCTGGGGGACAGAAGGCAAAACCTGATCCAACAGATTGACCTGGTAGCAAAGGCAGGCAGCAGTGTCCTGGAGTCTCATCTAAAGTCTGAGGGAAGCGATTGTCTTGCTTTCCTCATTGCTCATTAGACCCCCCCTGGACACTGCTGTGTCATTTTTTGGGCCCCTCAAATATCTCTACATTGGCATTTTTCTCTCTCGGGCTCACAGAATCACAGAATCACAAGGTTTGGAAGGAACCTCGGGAGATCACCTAGTCCAACCCCCCTGCTAAAGCAGGTTCTCCTAGAGCATGTTCACAGGACTTTGTCCAGGCAGACTGTGAATGTCTCCAGAGAAGGAGACTCCACAACTCCCCTGGGCAGCCTGTGCCAGGGTTCACTCACCCTCAAAGTCAAGAAGTTTTTTCTCATATTCAAATGAAACCTCTTATGTTTCAGTTTGTGCCCATTGGCCCTTGTCCTGTCACTGAGCACCACTGGGAAGAGTCTGGCTCCATTCTCGTGACTTCCATCCTTAAGATATTTGTATGTGTTGATGAGATCCCCTGTCAGTCTTCTCTTCTTCAGGCTGAACAAGCCCAACTCTCTCAGCCTTTCCTCATAGGGGAGATGCTCCAATCCCCCCATCATCCTAGTTGCTCTCCTCTGGACTCTTTCTAGGAGTTCTTAATCTTCCTTGAACCAGGGAGCCCAGAACTGGACACAGTGCTCCAGGTGGGGTCTCACCAGGGCAGAGTAGAGGGGGAGGAGAACCTCCCTCACCCTGCTGGCCACGCTCCTCTTAATGCACCCCAGGATGCCCTTGGCCTTCTTGGCCACCAGGGCACCCTGCTGGCTCATGGTCAGCTTGTCGTCCACCAGGACTCCCAGGTCCCTCTCAGTAGAGCTGCTTTCCAGTAGGCTCTTCACAGCCCAGCCCAGCCCCTCCCCACCTCACCTTCCCTCTCCCCAGCGCAGTCCAGCAGAGCAGCTCATTCTGGGATGGCTCTGCGGTACTACCACCACAGGGTGATGCCGAGCTCTGGGCACTCACCCCAAAGGAACTGCCTCTGAAGGGCACAGCACCTGCTGGGGGGCAGAGAAGGGCTGGTGCTGGCCCCAAGGGCATGAGTAAACAGAGGCTACTCACTGCCTGGCTCTCCTGAATTCAGATTGGAGGTGATCACCTCCTCTGCTCACACCAGCCCCACTCCTCATGGCAGCACCAGAGTCCTGGCTCTGGAGGTCCTCAGGCAGCTCCTGCATCTCTCCAGCTCCTGCATCTCTCCACTCTTTTCTCCCTCTCCCTGCCGAGTCCCTACTGACTCCCATCGCACTGCAGGGTCCTTGTTCATGGATACCTCAATTTAGCACTATCCTTTTGGGGGACTTCTTCTTTGAGAGTGTTGCACCTTCTCAGTCCCCATTCATTGAAACTTCAGTGCACGTGGTTAGCCACCAACCTCTGCTCACCCCTCCAAATTCATTTCCAGAGAGTCTGGGGTATGCCATCAGTCCTGTCATACATGAATCAACCTGAGGAAATAATTCCTTGAACATTTCTTGGAAGCAACTTTAGAGGAAGAGCCAAGCCTTCAGGCACTGCACCCAGGAATTCCCCATTTATGTAAGAGCTGCCATCTGACAGTCCACAGGTTACATACTGTTCAACTGGAACCTCTTACACTTCAGTTTGTGCCCATTGCCCCTTGTCCTGTCACTGGGCACCACTGGGAAGAGACTGGCTTCATCCTCGTGACACCCACCCTTAAGATATTTGTACATGTTGATGAGTTCCCCTTTCAGCCTTCTCTTCTCCAGGCTAAACAAGCCCAGCTCCCCCAGCCTTTCCTCACAGGGGAGATGCTCCAGTCCCCCTGTAACCAGGGTGATGTAATCAGCTGCTGCTATATTTTTTGGATACACATGGATGGTGCTATACTTCTTGTACAGCCCTATCCAGCTGGACAAAAAGTCTGGGAACATTGAGTATATGAATCAATGTATTCTTTGATCTGTATTTTAGTCTTTAGGTAATCATTAATGCAAAACAAACAATAAACATTGTGTTTCTGTCAGAAGAAGATGATGGAGTGTGATTTCACGCAATGGACTGAGAAAACTGGCCAGGACTGCCAAGATTAAGAGCTGAGTAGGTAAAAGGTAATTCCAACAGGGGGAGATCATGACCACCAACTCACTGACCACCTACCCAAATGATACCACCTACTCAAAAGAGAACAATGGAAAAGGACAACTGAGTCTGCACAACAACTTAGATGTGAAGTGAGTAAATTTGCACCAATCACCAAAGAGAGTAATTTTGAATATGTATTAATAGAATAAATATGTATATACTTGATCTATATAAATCATGTGGAACAGGTGTAAGGCATGCATATTAGGTGGAGTGATCGCCCGTGCATCTGGCGCCATGAATAAAGAATGCCTGACTTTTAACACTACAGTGGTGTTACAAGGTTTATTCTTCCTGATTTCGGTGACAAAGTGGGGAAAAAGTCTTTGTCAACAGGCTGGCCAACCTGGTAACATTGAACAGGGAATGACAGGGGAAGGAAGACAATGGTCAATAGAGATGACCTGGACACAAGAGCAGGAGTTCTTGAGTTTCACTGACCTCCATTGCCTCATGCCATGGTGAGCCTCCAGCCCTGGGGCTGCTGGGGAGGCTGATCCCTCTCTGCCCCCCAGCAGCTGCTGTGCCCTTCAGAGGGGCTGGGGCTGTGGGGTAAGTGCCCAAGAGCTCTGCAGCACCCTGTGATGGGCACTGCCATGGGGCCAGCCCAGGCTGGGATGCTCTGCAGCGGTGGGATGGAGAGAGGGCAGGGGAGGCGGAAAGAGCTGGGAAAGGTCTGGGCAGAGCTGGAAAGTGCCCAGGAGACAACACCAATGTCATCTGAGCTGTGTGAGCATGCAGAGCAAGGACGTACTCCAGTGGGTGTGTGGTGTAGAGCCCAGTCTCCTGGCAGGGAACATGGACGTGAGGGTGCAGGAGAGAGGAGGCTGCTCTGTGCCCCTGATGGCATGGACAGACAGAGAAGGTTCCCCAGGACAATTATCACACACACCCCAGCCTCTCCTATTGGCCATTTCCAGCACTGGCCACTCTCCCAGTTTATGGGTGATTGTTCTCCAATGGCCATGGCCTTCCTTCTGTGGTCTTGGTACCTGTGTTGGGAAAAGATCCAGCCCTGCCCCAAACTCTCTTCTTGCCCAGGCCTTGGCAGACCCCAGGGTGTGCCTGTCTGCCAACCCTTGCATGGGACATGGCTGGGGCTGGGCTCTGGCAGGCTGCAAAAGCAGGAGGGCTGGTGGGGAGGGGCACTGAAGGAGTTGTGGTGGTCAACATTTCCTCACCCCAAACACATCGCATCCTGTGCTGTGTCTGATGGGGGGGGATGTGAGGGCTTGCGTTGGGCAGTGGGGCTGCGCTGGCTCAGGGACAAGTCACAGATGGGAGCAACAACACAAGAATCAGGAGGTGGGAGCAAGGAGAGGATACAAAGGGGGAATTTAGAAATATGACCTGAGCATGCGGGTATGTGTTTAGGAAAGGCAAAGCTCAGCTGGAGCTGATGGGCGCTGCAGGCAGCAACAAGAGCAAAATGAAGAGCTTCAGTCCCTGTGTTTGCAGTGAAGGACTGGCCAAGGAACTTGCTGCTGAATGATGAGGGAGGGTTCATAACAGCAGGCACAGACGAGGCTGAGGCGCTCAATGCCTTCCCTGCCTGAGTCTTTGCTAAACTGGCCTCTGCTCAGTGGAAGGGCTCAAGGAGGAGGAGAGCATGGATTGGCAGGAACCTCATGAAATCCCCCAAGGGCAAGTGCCAGTGTCTGCCCCTGCAGGGGACTCACCCTGGCAATGGCAGAGGCTTGGGGCTGCCTGGCTGGGAGCAGCTCTGAGGGAAAGCTCTTGGTGGGCAGGGAGCTGGACAGGAGGCAACCGTGTGCCCTGGCAGCAAGGGAGGCCAGCAGGGCCCTGGGGAGGGTGTCTTGCTGATTTAGGGACTCCTTCCAGAAGTGCTGGCAGCACAGAGATGTCAGACATGCAGAAAGAGAGCGTTTCATGGGAGACAGTCATCCTTCTTCTCTGTAACAGTTGAGAGAGCTCAGCACCTCTGAATGGTGAGCAGCAGCGAGGACAGTCCTGGGCAGGGAGTGGTTTAGGGTGCTGAACTCCAGGTGGGACACAAACATACTGGTTTTAATGTGATAGTCCTGATTATGACAGAATAGGTCTCAGAAATTGTCAAAAAACTGAAAATGAAGCAACGAAGAAATTAAGGAAACACATTGAAGAGAAGGAAATGTTCTACTTCTGCGGGGGCTTGACCCTGGTTGGATGCCAGGTGCCCTTCAAAACCGCCCTATCACTCAGCTGGACAGAGGGAGAGGAAAATACAACAAAAGGCTCATGGGTCAAGATAAGGACAGGGAGATCATTCAGCAATTACCGTCACAGGCAAAGCAGGCTCAACTCAGGGAAATTGATTGCCAGTTGATTTATTGCCGATAATAGTCAGGCTAGGATAATGAGAAATAAGAACAATCTGAAAAAAACCTGCGCCCCCCCCTCCCTTCCCCCTGGGCTCAAATTCACTCCCATTTTTCTCTATCTCCTCACCATGAGTGGCACAGCGGGGCAGGGAATGGGGGTTGTGGTCAATTCATCACATGTTGTTTTTGCCACTCCTTCCTCCTCAGTGGAAGAACTCCTTGCACTCTTGCACTGGTCCAGTGTGGGGTCCCTCCCATGGCAGACTGTCCTCCATGAACTTCTCCAACATGAACCCTTCCCATGGGCTGCAGTTCTTCACAAAGTGCTCCAGTGTGGGTCCTTTCCATGGGGTGCAGTCCCTCAAGAGCAGAGTGCTCCAGCATGAGTTCCCCGTGGTGTCACAGGTCCTGCAAATATCCTGCTCTAGCACAGGCTCTCCACAAGGTGTCAGCCTCCGTTGGGTGCATCCACCTGCTCCAGTGCGGGATCCTCCATGGGCTGCAGGGGGACAGCCTGCCTCACCATGGTCTTCATTACGGGCTGCATGGGAATCTCTGCGCCTGAATAATAGAATCATAGAATGTGGTTGGAAAAGACCTTTAAGACCATCAAGTCCAGCTGTTAACCTAACACTGGCATTCCAAAACACCTCCTCCCCCTCCTTCTACACTGATCTTTGTGATTTCAGAGATGTTTCTCTCACATACGCTAACTCTTCTCTCCGTCTGCAATTATGCAGGTTATTGGGGGTTTTTTCCCTTCTCAAATATGTTATCACAGGGGCGCTCCCACTGTGGCTGATGGGCTGGGCCTTGGTGAGTGGTGGGTCCAGTCTCTCTTTTTACAGAACCTAGCAAACACCCATATTTTTACAAAACCTGTGGCCAGAAGCTGGCCCAGTCAAAACCCTTAGGTGCTGTAGAGGGAGAAAAAGTGGCTGTAGTGCACGTAAAAAATGTGCTGGGGAACACAGTCTGAGTTACTCTTGCCTCCAGAAAAGGTAAACCCATCCATGGGATTCCTTTTGCTCAAGTACCTGGGTGCACTTAGTGAGTGATGCGGAAGGATGGGGAATTCTGATGTGTACCTCAAGGGGATTTGATTTTGGGTGGAAATAGCCAATGAACTGAATGATATGGTGTTAGCTGCCATATAATACCGTATGTTATCACTTTTATGATTGCTATATGTTGTATCAATTGCATCTATATAAGTAAGAATTGCCCATATTGATGAGGAATGAACTGTGACAAAACCAAACAAGTGCAGCTATGGTGGAACCACAACTGGCTTCAGCATGCAACAATCCAACACCACACCCCATCTCTCCTGCCCTGAAAGGCTGTTACGACAGCTGGAGCCCAAAGTCATGGACTAAATGAACCCAACGGACCTTTTAGAGGGATGGTCAATAGACTGAGGGAATTATATCTGTGTGTATATTTCAAAAGACAGTGACAGTGGTGGTGATTGATTGGAATGTATTGTAAGGGTAGGGCCTGGGCATGCTCTAGATGGTATGGGATAAGGGGTGGATACTCTCCTGGTTTCAGCTGGGATAGGGTTAATTTTCTTCCTTGTAGCTGGCACAGTACTGTGGTATGGATTTAGGATGATCTTTTAGTTGTTGCTCAGTAGTGCTGACACCAGCTTCCCATGCTTTGCTGGGTGCACAAGAAGCTGGGAGGGGGCACAGCCAGGACAGCTGACCCAGAGTGGCCAAAGGCCTATTCCATACCACATGATGTCATGCTCAGGATATAAAGTGGGGCGTGTTTGCTGGGAGGAAGCAATTGCTCTTTGGGGAAAGGCTTGTCAATGTGGTGAGCAATGTTCGTTCTGTACGTCCCTGCTTTTGATAATTGTCTTATTCTTATTTTAACTGTTTGTTTTATTACACTGTCCTCGTCTCAACCTATGTGTTTTACTTCTTTTTTTCTGATGTTCTCCCCTATCCCATGGTGGAGAGGGGGAGTGAGACTGGGTGGTCTTCATCTGCCTGCCCCCAACACAAACCACAACACCAAATACGCTGGGATCAGTGAAGAATTGGTTGTTCAAAACCAAGCATTTTACTGACTTGGCCTCTTTGCTTGGACATCTATTCTCTTTGACTGCACTCCTGAGATCTCTCTAATGAACCTCGTAAGAATTGAAGACTAAAGGGGAACTATGCCCAGCCTTGGCTCCTCAGGGTGTTTTGTGTGGTAATGAGCCCTCTGGTGCCCAGCTCCTGAACTGCAGAGCCTGAACGACTGAACAAGCCTCCAGAGAAGTAAAAGCCACAAACCTCCACGTTTCTGAGGGTGTCAGTAGACCCTGCTGAAGTCCACCACTGAAGTTACCATGCAGTAGACAAGGTTCCTGTCCGTGGGGGCTGATGAAGCAAGAATTTGGAGACACTTGGTACAGGAGGAAATTTCAATGTGGCGATCACTGTGAAAGCCCTTGACATGCTTCACCAAGCAGGATGGCCAAGCCCGGATTCCCATCCCCTATGGAGGAGACTCCTTTCCCTTATGGGATGCTCTGAGCTCTTCTTGGGGGCAACATGATGTGGGAGTGATGCCAGGCTCAGTCAGCAGTAGGACACCTCCCAGGCTCTATGGAGGGTGGGTGAGGAGGCAACGAGGCGCTGGAGCTGTAAGGACCTCATGTCCTCTAGTGGGTCTCAGTGGAAGAGACAGAAGCCATAGCCAAGTGGACAAGGGCCCCAGTTCTATTGGGTGCCATATCTCCACAAAGCTCCTTGCCCATCTCCACCACAGCTACACTCTCCTGTGCCTGTTCCTGCTTCCTTGCGTCCAGCACCAAGCTGTGGTTTTCTGAGGATTTGCCAGTGCCTGAGGGTTCCCCACAACCCATCCCCTTTCTTACCCATGAAACACCTCAAGGGAATCAAGGGGTGTTCTGCTATGAAGGTAACGTGGCCAACAGTTCAGGTGCAATGCCCCTACATGAATGCATGCAGCATGGGAAACAAACAGGAGGAGTTGGAAGCTATCATGCTGCTATAAAGCTATGACGTGATTGCCATTATGGAAAATTGGTGGGATGAATTCCACAAATGGAATGTAGCTGTTGATGGCTACAGGCTGTTCAGAAGGGACAGGCGAGGAAGGAGGGGCGGAGGCGTTGCCCTTTACATCAAGAAATCATTACAGTGTGAAGAGCTGCCCCTGAAGAATAGCCACGAACAGGTCAAAAGCTTATGGGTAAGAATCAGAGAGAGAGACAACAAAAGGAACATAGTGGTTGGTGTCTACTACAGGCCACCATATCAAGAGTAGACAACTTACAGAGCATTCTTCCTCCAACTCCAGGAGGCTTCACCCTTGCGGGTTGTTGTCCTACTGGGGGACTTCAACCACCCCGACATCCGCTGGAAAACCAACACGGCAAGCTGTAGGCTGTCATGGTTTAACCCGGCTGGCAACTAAGCACCACGCAGCCGCTCGCTCACTCCCCCCCTCCCTCAGTGGGATGCGGGAGAGAATCGGGAAGAAAATAAAAGGTTAGAGCCGAGGGCTGAGATAAAGACAGTTCAATAAGAGGAAATAATAATAATAGTAATAATGAGAATGGTAACAGAATATACAGAATATACAAAACGAATGATGCACAATGCAATTGCTCACCACCCGCCGACCGATGCCCAGCCCGTCCCGAGCCACGATCAGTCCCTGAGCTGCGAGCAGTCCCCGAGCAGCGAGCAGTTCCCAAGCAGCGATCACCCTCCCCGTGACCGACCAACCGACTAACTCCCCCCGAGCATGACGTTATATGGTCTGGAATAGCTCTTTTGTCAGTTTTGGGTTAGCTGTCCAGGCTGTGCTCCCTCCCAGCTTGTTATGCACCTGGCCGAGCAGGGAGAAGCTCAAAAAGTCCTTGAGTAGCCTGAGCACTACTTGGCAACAACTAAAAACATCAGTGTGTTATCAACATTCTTCTAGTACTAAATCCAAAGCACAGCACTATGCCAGCTTCTATGAAGAAAATTAACTCTGTCCCAGCCGAAACCAGGACAAGGCAATCCAGCAGATTCCTCGAATGCATTGAAGACAACTTCTTAAGCCAGGTAATAGACACCCCTACCTATGAGGTAGGGGATGAGATACTGGACCTGGTGGTCACCGATGCAAGTGAGCTCATCAGAGATGTCAAGATCGGAGGCAGCCTGGGCTGCAGTGACCACATGCTTGTGGAGCTCATGCTCCTAAAGGAAATGGGAATAGAGAGAGTATAGTCAGGACCCTAAATTTTAAGAAAGCAAAATTCCAGCTCGTGAAGGAGATAGTCAGAAGGACTCCCTGGGATACATTCCTCAGGGACAGGAGAACAGAACAGGGACCTTTAAGGATGTGTTCCACAGAGCGCAAGAGCTCTCGATCCCTAGGTATAAGAAAACAGGCAAAGAAGGGAAGAGACCGGCGTGGCTGAGATGAGAGATGCTGGTCAAACTAAGGAGGAAGAGGGAGCTGCCCAGGCAGTGGAAGAAGGGACAGGCATCCTGGGAAGAGTAGAGGGACGCTGCCCGGTTCTGTAGGGATGGGGTCAGGAAGGCCAAGGCGCAGCTGGAACTAAACTTGGCAAGGGATGTGAAAAATAACAAGAAGGGTTTCTACAGGTACATCAACCGGAAAAGGATGGTTAAGGAAAGCATACCCCCGCTGATGAGCGAGACCGGCAAGCTGGTAACAGCAGTTGAGGAGAAGGCTGAGGTGCTCAACAACAGTTTTGCCTCAGTCTTCACTGGCAACCTCTCTCCTCCCCCCTCCCGAGTTGATGGATGGCATGAGGGAGACCGGGAGGGCATAACCCCTCCTGCTGTAAGAGACGATCAGGTTCGTGACCACCTCAGGAACCTGAACGCATGTAAATCCATGGGACCTGATGAGATGCATCCCAGAGTCCTGAGGGATTTGGCCGATGTAGTCACCAAGCCACTCTCCATGATATTTGAAAAGTCATGGCAGTCAGGTGAAGTGCCTGGGGACTAGAAAAAGGGAAACATTGTGCCCATTTTCAAAAAGGGTAGAAAGGAGGCCCCCGGGAACTACCGACATGTCAGCCTCACCTCTGTGCCTGGGAAGATCGTGGAACAGATCCTCCTAGAAGCTATGCTAAGGCACATGGAGGCCAGGGAGGTGATTCAAGACAGCCAGCATGGCTTCACCAAGGGCAAGCCTTGTCTGACAAACCTAGTGGCTTTCTATGATGGTGTGACAATAACAGTGGACAAAGGAAAACCAATGGATGTCATCTATCTGGACTTCTGCAAGGCCTTTGACACGGTCCCCCACAACATCCTTCTCTCTAAATTGGAGAGCTATGGATGTGATGGGTGGACTGTTCGGTGGATAAGGAACTGGCTGGATGGTCGCATCCAGAGGGTAGTGGTCAACAGCTCGATGTCAGGATGGAGACCAGTGACGAGTGGTGTCCCTCAGGGGTCCGTACTGGGACCGGTACTGTTTAATATATTCATCAATTACCTAGGCAGCGAGATCGAGTGCACCCTCAGCAAGTTTGCGGATGA